>JAODAL010017170.1:0-78544 GCA_025379985.1 Phyllomedusa bahiana | reverse complement strand
GAAATTGTAAATTAAAATTTTTAAATCACGACACAAAAGAAGATGCTATTAAAGGGTATTTATTTACAGTCAGCCTGAAATAGATTGTTTGAGTATTGCACTCTATTCGTACATTTGTTGCAGTAACATAGAATGAACATAGAATGTACATATATACATCAGTATTGCGATCCAATCGATGTGTAATTTCTAATACGACGTTTCGGCTCTACGAGCCTTTATCAAGAGACATCTAAGATATACTAATATAAAGTATGATGAATGTGGCCGATGAGGTAAGTGCATAGGCGCCACTGAGGAAGAAAATAGGATCCCAGTCCGCACTACTAAGAGATCTGTGGTTAAAGTAAGGAGGCTGTTGTGATGGGAGACTGGACGCTACGTCTGGAGGCATATAGGAGAAGCCGGTAAATAAATACCCTTTAATAGCATCTTCTTTTGGTGTGCGGTGGATTTATACATATACAATTGAATATAGACTTTTTTGTCTTTTTCCACCTTTTGCAAAGCAACCATCTCCCCAATTGATTTTGGTGTCCAGAACCATTTACTTACAATTTGCAATATGTCACATGACTATAATAGGCATTGTTTGAAAGAGCATGACCAAGACTTCCAAGAACTACCCTGGCCCCCAGCATCTGTGGGACCACCTAAATTGTTATGTTTGATCTATGGATCTTCCCCCACAGACCCTCCAGCTGCTGTAGGATGCACTGCAGTCAGGATGGCTCCAGAGACCTGTGAAAAACCCACTGGGACCTTATTGAGTTACTCCCAACCTGTCTAACTGCAGTCCATTCGGCATGACTCATCAGACAAGGTAACCCTTGGCCAATCTGTGGAGGTCCAATTGCAATAGTGCAATGAAAACAGAAGCTTTTTCCGATTATGCAACTTTGTTAGCAGAAATGCAGTGACCATTCTTCTGCGTTGCAGCCCCATACACTATAGGGTCTGCTGAAATGTTTTAGACACACCTGACAGCCCCCTGATGGTGAGCTGCTCCACTGTAGCCTATGAATTTGTCCTTTTGTACCTTCATAGCTCACAGTCACATCAATGGCACATGGTGCTCCACGTTGCTAATTTTCAGTGGCACCATTTGTCCACTTATGATACACTTTCACCACAGCAGCACAAGAACAGTTCACAAACTGTGCTGTTTAAAAAATATGGCCACACTTGACACGAAAGCCAATAAGCCTTCATGCAACCCTGATAACTTGCCCTTTCATCCATGACAGCAATGAGGGGATACTCACGGCCACTTATTAGTACACCTGTCCACATGCTCGTTAACACTTAAATTTCTAAACAGAAATCACATGTGCGGCAACTCAGTGATTTAGGCAAAGTAGGGCATGGTCAAGGAATCTCCTGCAGTTTAAACGAGCATCAGTATGGGGAAGAAAGGTGAATTTTGGTGCCATTTGAAGTTGGGATGGTTGGTTGGTGCAGAAGGCGGGTTTAGTATTTTAGAAATGCTGTCTCCTGGGGATTTTTCCCAAAAACCATCTTAGGGTTTACGGAAAGGTCGGGAAAAAAAAAAAACATCGTGAGCGGCCTTCCTGTGGGGGAAAATCCCTTGTTGATCCCAGAGGTCAAAGGAGAATGGGCAAATGGTTGGCTGATAGAAAGGCAACAGTGACTCAAATACCCCCCGTTACAACAAGGTAGGCGAAGAGCATCTCTGAAGAAAGTAGGCGACTTTGAGGCAGAGGGTTACGCAGCAGAAGCCACACGGGTGCCACTCCTTTCAGTAAGAACAGGAAAATGGGGCTCCAATTTGCCGGGCTATCGAAATTGGACAGTAAAAGTTGGGAAAAAAACGTTGCCTGGTTGATGAGTCTGATTTCTGTGCAAAACCGGAGGTGGGGTCAGAAATTTGGCGTAACAACATGAAAGCAGGGATCCATCCTGCCTTTTTCAAAGGTTCAGGCTGGTGGTGGTGGTGTCATGGTGTGGGAATATTTTCTTGGCACTCTTTGGGCCCCTTGGTACCAATTGAGCATCGTTGAAAACACCTTGTTGAATCTATGCCACGAAGAATTGAGGCAGTTCTGAAGGCAAAAGGGGGTCCAACCCGTTACTAGCATGGTGTACCTAATAAAGTGGCCAGTGAGTGTATGTGTGCAGACAACCTATCAAGCAACTTTTATACCAACCAAGCCAGTTCATGACACTTGACTTCTATCATGAGCTACCTGCTGCCAACTTTGAAAGTAGGAAGTGGTCATAATAATGTGACTCCACTGTGTATCTCCTCTAAAAGGAGACGTCACCCATCTGTAAACCTCTAGTAAGTGGCACTAGAGATGTAACAAATTTACAAATGTATGTGATGTAGCAAATTTACAAAGACTATGGAGCTTGACTTTATAATTTGAACTACTGATGCTAGCATCGGTAGGCCTCTAGACAGAGAAGAAAGACACTGAATCACGGTATGACATGAGTTGAGGCTGAAGTTGGTGCAGATCTTCACCTTAAAATCTTTGTGAAGGAATACCTTGGTCACATCTGTAGAAGCCTGGTCATACAAATATGAGGTCAGGCTGTGAAGAGTTTGTGCAAAAAACGTGAGCAGAAAAAAAGTTCAGAAAGTGATGAATAAATAGAACCAGGTCAACTAAAAGATAGGAAGGGTCTGTCCATATGTTATAGATAAAATACCAGTCGGATTCTGAATTAGATTCCGACCAGTATTTTATTGTTTTTGTGCAGTTTTGTGGCCCGTTTTTGGCTGCAGTTTTCAGATTCGGCTGTCTCTTATTAAAACAGTACATTTTCCACCGTAAATCCGGCAGAAGAATGTACATGTTCCAAGTTTTTTGGAAAAAGGTGGATTTGAAATCCAACTTTCAGAAAATCCAATCTGTGTAGACTACAGCTCGGATTTTCTGTTGAATTGTTGGGATGGTCTTGAAATCCGAAATAAGACTAAAAATCCAACTTTAAAGTCATGCTGTGTAGACGGGTCCTAAAACTAATAACATATCTACGTGCTACTAAGAACTGAGGAGACTTGGTGTTTACACAAGGTTAGAGTGTCAGAGGTAGGTATAAATAGAAACATGTATTTAGCTGGTGTTCAGGAGCCAGGAGGGATGTCGACTATGGCAGCAGGGTACACAAACCTTTTCAATTTACAGGTACTGTGGCAATCAACTCATAAGGCACCCTTGGCAAATAGCTGATTTTGCTACGGTCTGTCGCCAGCGGCCGCAGAGGGAATGAGACAGGCCGTAGGGAGCAGGAGTTACCCCTTGCTTCCTTGTCTGCCCCCTGCAGCCTATTTTTGGTGGCTGCCTATAGCAATAGCCTATCCAGCATTCAGTAAAGCTGGGTAACACTCTATCCCCCAAAGATTGCACCCAGTTTTTCTACAGTGGAAACCTGGGTGTTATCGCTGGACGATGGGTGTCACCCAGCTTTCTTGGATGCTAAATAGGCTCCCCAGCCTATGTATGTGTATATATGTAATGTTTGTTTATTTACAGGTTCTCAGTTGGACTACTTTGGTGGACTACGTCAGATCAACCTTGGCTCTATTTTATTTTTTTAAATGGTTAAAGAGGGTTGCTATCGGCAAGTATTTATTTAATTAAAAAGTTTTTTTGAGCAGTTTGTGTAGTTTTTTCCCTGTTTAATTACAGTGTTAGTTATAGTGGTGGCCTCTTCATTACTATTGCTCTGGCTTGGTGTCAGTCAGTGGTGGTTTTTGTCACCCCAAAGCTGACACTAAACCTGTGTCGCTATTACCCCAGTACCCAACTCATCAGGGGTACTGGGAAGAGCCAGTGTACCATCAGAAGAGGACCCTCTAATGTGATGGTCTGCTTCTGGGGCAGCTGTAGGCTGGTATTTTTAGAACAGAATGGAAAGGGACCAATATCCATGGACCTTCTCGTTCTGATAGTATCAGGCTGCAGCTGTTGGTTGTACCTTGACTGGTTATGGAAAATTGGTGGGAACCTACATACTTTGTTCCCTAAAATGTATTTATTGAGAATCTAGACACGGACATCCTCTGTAATGATTACAGTAGTTGCCCATTTTTGGATTCTCACTAAATAATTTTTTTTATTTAAATAATGACATGGGTTTCCCCCCATTTTGCATAACCAGCCAAGGTAAAACTGACAGCTGCAGCCTGATACCATTAGAATGGGAAGGTCCATGGATACTGATCACTTTACACTATACAAAATACCAGCCTGCAGACACTCCAGAAGTGGACCATCACAGTAGAGTTTCCACATCTGATGGTTACTTGGCTCTTCCCAGTATTCCTGATGCATTGGGTATTGGGGTAATAGTGACACGGAGTTAGAGTCAGCTTTGGGGTGACAAAAACTACCGCTGACTGACCCAAGTCCAAGCGTTGGTAATGGAGAGGCGTCGGTCAGATAATAACACTCGAAATAAAAAAAAAACTTTTGTTAAATAAGCACTCCCCAACAACAGCCCTCTTTTACTATTTTATTAAAGAAATCCATCCAGACCGACAGAGTCCAAAAGGGAAACCGGTATGATAATACAAACACTAAAAAAAAAATGACAGTACTAAACTCCATTTCCTGCACCCTTGAAGATTATGCTGTTGATCTTCTGGGGATGCATGGTATGGAGTTTAACCTGCACCAGGGGTATAACTAGAGAAGCCTGGGCCCCTCCACCAATAATATTTACCGAGACCTCTTTATAAGTCATGCAGTTACTAGATAATACAAGGAGCGATTACCTCACCATACATATTACCATCATACTGCTACCAAACAAATCCACTATACCAACATTACCAATAACACACAAAACGTAGGCTAATAAAACCACCAAAAACAAACCCCCAAAATTTACCACCACAATGATGAATATTCCCCTATACAAAAACCAAAAAAAGATCATAACAAAGACCAAAAAACGGGGCCATATATGGATAAACCGTGTACATAGGTGCCCAACAACAAAAATTCCCCACAAGTGCCCATATATGGTAGATCCCATTTTACAGAGACTCAAGACAGTGGTTACAGTGGGTTACAGGCAGTTACATCTTTGACCACAAGGATTTTTCTTGATAATGGTTTAAATTTTTCCCTTTTTTCGTATCTGGCCAATCGCCAGATATTTTCTCCCGGAAACCACTATCCGCAATTTGGACCAAATATTTAGCATCCCCCACTTTACCAGATCTCCCTCACTTTTCCCCCCACCTCTGAAACAAACTTCCCATAGGTGGGAGAGCGGAACAGGCCATAGCTAGAGCCCAGTCCCCTTAGGGGGGTAAAAGGTTCCCCTCTGGAATTGTTACAGCTAGGTTTCACCCCTTATTAGAATCTTTTTTACCGGGAAAGGAAAACCAAATTAATAGGTTGGAAGGCCCATTGAAAGGCAAAGTTAAACCACAATGGGTAGGCATACATAGGCCTCACTGGGTAGATTGGCCCAAAAGGTAGGTAGACATAGTTAGGAACAGGTTCCAGGATTAATTACAACAGGAAAGGGTGGCCCAACAGGCAGTAGTTAGGCCCCAGGTACTAAGGGGCTTTGCGGGTCCTAGGAGCAGTAGTTGGGCAACAGGTAGGGGGGGGCCCCACAGGTAGATAGGGATATGGGGGGCCCCATCTAGGCATAGATGGGGCCCACATATGCAGGGGGAGAAAATGGGCAACAGGGGCCCCCAATGGGCGGGTTTTTGGGGGGCCCCAGATAGGTAGAGGGGTTTTGGCGGGCAAAGGGACACTGGAATTAGCACTATATGTCACTGAATATGTATAACACCTGCAGAGCCTGACCTGGTATCTAACCAATAGGTCCTGTATGTGGTCATATACAATCTGCAAAGCCTGTGTACACTGGTATCTACCACAATATATTACGTAGGGTAAAAAACAGTCTGCAGGGGCTAGTACACTGGTAACTACCACATAAAAGGGCACTGAAAAAGTGGTAAAATTACATCTGAAGACCGTGTATACAGGTATCTATCACTAAATTTTTCACGTATTTGGACCCATTAGTAAAGTAAATTAGTTTTAGGCACATTTACGAACTCCCAGCCTCCTGACTTAATTGCTATCCAAGTCCAGAAAGCTTACGATGCCAAAATTTTCAATTAGCTTTTTTCCAAGCCGTTACACTTTGGTGCATGGGCGTGACCCTTTTTTTGGGGGTATTTTGGGTTTCCAAAGAGGGCAGCCCATTTCAAATTTTTCTGACCGGGGGGCTACGGCACTGCAGCTACAAATCTCCCCCGATGGCCCCTTTGAAAATTGGGCAATATGGGAACCCGCAAAAAGAGCAATACATAGGTAACCTATCTTTTAACAGAAAACAGAGCGATATTGCAGCATAACCAAAGCCTGACCAGGGAAATGCGAGTCTGAAGCTGCCTGGGTTCTCTAAAAAAACATGTGTGCAACCCTTTAAATCAAGATATCTAAAAACCCCACCCTTTACATAGGCTGCAAAAAAACATTTCACATTTCAGCTCCCACCTCTCTACATATCTTAATGAAAGGGGGTGGACTTTATAACCCCAGGATGTCTTTTCCCCACCCGTTGCAGGGTTTACATACAAGAAAAGAAAGATGCACCTAAAAATTTGGCATGTCCCCCCTTAACGGGTTTTGGCCGGTTTTTTCAGACGGGTTTGGGGGGTTTTAAAACGGTCCAAAACCGACAAGCACATTCCCCTAGACTTTTTTAGTAATCCATTCAGCATCCCCACGCAAAAAGATTTTCTACGGACTTTTTCAAAACAAAAAACAAAATTCAGAACAATTTATTCTTCTTTAAAAATTAAGTCAAAAAAACCGACAGAAAAAGTGGTGAGCGGTTTCTTCCATTTTTGGGTCTTTCATTTTTTTTGACAAAAAAGTGGGGAAAGAAAATATACACCCCACCCGGCCCTTTATTTGACACCTGTCCAACGCTCTTAACACTTAATTTTCTAAAAAATCCAATACATGGCGGCAACTCAGGGGATTTTTGGGATGTCTGGTCAAGACAAACTCCGCAGTTCAAACCGACACGATGGGGGAAAAAAGGGGATTTGAGTGCCTTTTGAACTGGGAAGGTTGTTGTGCCAAAAAGGGTGGTCTGGTATTTTAGAAACTGCTGATTCCTGGGAAATTTTTAAAGCACAACCATTTCTAGGTTTACAAGAAGGTCCGAAAAAGAAAAAACATCCAGGAAGCGGCAGTCCTGTGGGCGGAAATGCCTTGTTGATGCCAGAGGTCAAAGGAGAATGGGCAGACTGGTTCGAGCTGATAGAAAGGCAACAGTGACTCAAATAGCCACCCGTTACAACCAAGTAGGCAGAAGAGCATCTCTGAACGCACAGTACGGCGAACTTTGAGGCAGATGGGCTACAGCAGCAGAAGACCACACCGGGTGCCACTCCTTTCAGCTAAGAACAGGAAACTGAGGCTCCAATTTGCCCAAGCTCATCGAAATTGGACAGTAGAAGAATGGAAAAACGTTGCCTGGTCTGATGAGTCTCGATTTCTGCTGCGACATTCGGATGGTTAGGGTCAGAATTTGGCGTCAAACAACATGAAAGCATGGATCCATCCTGCCTTGTATCAACGTTCAGGCTGGGTGGTGGTGGTGTCTTGGTGTGGGGAATATTTTCTTAGCACTCTTTGGGCCCCTTGGTACCAATTGAGCATCGTTGCAACGCCACAGCCTACCTGAGTATTGTTGCTGACCATGTCCATCCCTTTATGACCACAATGTACCCAACATCTGATGGCTACTTTCAGCAGGATAATGCGCCATGTCATAAAGTTTGGAATCATCTCAGACTGGTTTCTTGAACATGACAATGAGTTCACTGTACTCAATGGCCTCCACAGTCACCAATCTCAACCCAATAGAGCATCTTTGGGATGTGGTGGAACGGGAGTTTCGCATCATGGATGTGCAGCCGAAAAATTTTGCGGCAACTGTGTGATGCCATCATGTAATATGGACCAAAAATCTCTGAGGAATGTTTCCCAGCCCCTTGTTGAATCTATGCCAGGGAAAAATTTGAGGCAGTTCTGAAGGCAAAAGGGGTCCAACCCGTTACTAGCATGGTGTACCTAATAAAGTGGCCGGTGAGTGTATATAAAATAAATATATGTATTTTAAAATTTTATAAATATATATATGTGTGTGTGTAGGGTTGTTTTATATATATGTATATATAAGTATATGTGCATATATACACACATGTGTATATATATATATATATATATATATATATATATATATATATAAAATGTACATACATATACGTGCATAGGTCTGTGTGTGTATGTTTATGTATGGTCAATGCCCAAAAAAGGCCAGGAACTGCACAAAATCTGTACAAAAACCTGGACAAAATCAGTGACAAAAACAGTTAAAAAAAACGAAACCAAAAACCAGTTGTAATGGACGGTTCTGTTGAAGTCAAAACCGAGCAGATTTTGTCCTTTTCCATGTGAATGCACCATAAGGCTTGTCAGCAGAGGGAAGCATGAAGTGCTCTAAAACTTCCTGGTAAATGACTGCATTGACCTTGGACTTGATGTAACAGAGTGAAATGACACCAATAACACGGCTCCCCAAACCATCACTGACTGTGGAAACTTCACCCTGGACCTCAAGCAACTTGGATTGTGACTTCTCCACTCTCTCTCCACATTCTGGGACTTTGGTTTCCAAATGAAATGCAAAACTAACTTTTATCTGAAAACAGGACTTTGAACGCTGAGTACAGTCCAGTCCTTTTTCTCTTTAGCCCAGTTAAGATGCTTTTGACGGTGTCTCTGGGTCATGAATGGCTTGACACAAGAAATGCGACATTTGTAGCCCATGTCTCAGATACATCTACGTGTTGTGGAAGCACTGACCCCAGCCGCCGTCCACTCCTTGTCAATCTCTCCCAAATTCTGAAATGGCCTTTTCTTGACAATCCTTTCCAGGCTGTAGTCACCCTGTTCATTGTTAACCTTTTTCTACCACACTTTTTCCTTCCTCACAACTTTCCATTACCATGCTTTAACACAGCACTCTGTGAACACACAGTTTCTTTAAAAATTACCTTTTGTGACTTACCCTCTTGTCAATGACTGTCTTCTGGACAACTGTCAAGTCAGCAGTCTTCAGTTGGTGTTTTGATAATATTGTCTTTCTGAATGATAGTGTGAATGGTTTGAATGGGGGTGACTGACTGCATCTTGCTCATGAATCAGCTCGGGGTGCTCCAGCATGAGACAAGGCAATATATTTGAAGCTTAGGTTGTGGTTATCTGCTTATTATACTGAGCTTTGATAATTGCTTCGAATTGATATATTTTTAATACCGAACATGAAGAGTTTTAGTTACATAAGGCCATGTTCACATGGCTTAAAATGGCGCGTATTTCGGTCCGTAATTTCGTGCCGAAGTGCGCCAATTACGGGCCGAAAACGGCCCAGTCATTACGGTAATTCACAGTTCTCATAGAGAACTATGGGTTACGTCTCCCTCTCCCCCCCCCCGGCGGATTCGGAGATAATTGACATTTTGAATTACTAGCGGCGTATACCGCCGCTGGGGAAAAAGCAAGTCTATGGGCCCGAAGTGCCGGCCCCCGCTCACTCCCGCTCCCCCCCCCCGTCCACACGCCGTAATTGCGGGGCGTAATTACATCCCGCAATTAAGCCGTGGGGGAACATAGCCTTATGGTACCACAAGAAGATTGAATGTCTGATATGTATTTTTCTCAGGTTGTCTCATTTATAAAATGTTAATGGAAAAACTTGCTTAAATAAATACTTAAAAAAAAAAAGTCAGCAGTCTTCCCAATGATTTTGAAGCCTACTTAACCAGACTTTGAAATTGTTTAAAGGTTTTTTGTGTGTGACACCATGAATCAACAATATTTACCTTTCCCACATTATTAAGTTTCTGATAAACTGAATTTAGGGTTTTCATTAGCTGTAAGCCATAAGTATCCACATAAACAAATGCTTAAAATACATTGCTCTATGTGTAATGAGTCTATACAATAGAAGGGTTTCACCATTTGACTTGAATTACAGACAAATTAGCTTTTCGATAACATTCTTATTTTTTTTAGATGTACTGGGCTATACAGAGATCCAGGAGGCAGGGATAGTAATAGAGGGGCCTTGTTTTCTAAGTAGAAATCTGGCTAACGCTGATAGCCTGCGCTCCACTCACGCAGCTGCGCAATTAGATCCAAAATGTGCAGGCAGACTTAGGTGTCCACCCAGACCTTTTTAATCAACAGGCGTTTGGCATCTGGTTAAAAAATTAATTTGGAATCTCTCTAATTTCATTAAGAAGAGGTCTGAGTAATATCTGTGGTTTTAAAGTTACATGTGTAACAGGTATATGTGAATCTGATGTTATATACAACACATATTGGTATGTCGTTACATGCTACAAAAATTCTGTTTTTGCTGTTACCATAAACATCTGTATGTTTTTACATACTACATTGTGATGTCAGGGTGTCCAGGCAGATATATATAACATTCTTTAAAGGGGTTTTGCCAGGACGTGCCTTATCTGCTAAGAAGGACATGTAAACAAGCCACACTGAGCTAAGAGAGAGAGAGACACAGCCAGAGCACAAAGCCGTGCATAAGGGATTGTGTGAAATGTTCACTCAAATAATCAAACTACAACTTGTGGATTCTGTATACAAAAGACAACACCTTTTCTCCACAGCAGCTTGAAAGCTTCTTCATGTTCTCTGTCATCAGATAAAGCAGGGATCTACTCAGATAATCACACTACAACTAGTGGATTTTGTATACAAAAGACAACATATTTCTACCCGGTGCCTTGAAAGCTTCTTCAGCTCCCTTTCATCAGATAAGAAGTGTTCTCTGCAAGCCCGGCCAGCAGCTCTTGTCAGGTCGTATCTAATAGAAGCTTTTAAGTAACGAAGGGCAGGTAAGGCAACCTGTAGCTCTCTCAGGATGTAATTTTTGTAATCACATATATTTAGAAAAGTGATTAAATACCCATTTTGGAGGGTCCCACGTCAGCATTACATCATGGCAAAACCCCTTTAAGAGGACCTGTGGACAATCCTGACAGGTCTGTTTTAGTAATAACTAGTGTTCCTCAATAAATAATTCTGGAGCATCTCTATGTTGTATGGTTCACCTGTTATTCCTCCTAGAAATGCATTGCCAATTTGTAAACGGTGTTACCAACCGGTGGTGTGTCCCCGTACTGTGCTGACATTTGGTGTGGGCAGGGACACACTATTTTGAATATTGGAATGGTAAAACCCAGCTGACTGATTTCGTAATACATTTTTAGAAGAAATAACAGAGAGACAGAAGCGGCTTTAGAATTGTGATTGCACACACAACACAAGTTTTTACTAAAACAGACATGTCAGGAGATAACACAGGTCTTCTTTAAAACAAACTAAGATGTGTAATACTAGTCAAGAGCCAGCAGAGCCACTATCCTTTGATGTACAGTCATGGCCAAAAGTTTTAGGAATGATACAAATGTTAATTTTTACAAAGTCTACTGCATCAGGTTTTATAATGGCAATTTGCATATACTACAGAATGTTATAAAGAGTGATCAGCTTAACAGCAATTAATTGCAAAGTCAATAGTTGCCTAGAAAATGAACTTTTTCCCCCAAAACACATTTCCACTTCATTGCAGGCCTGCCTTAAAAGGACCAGCTAACATTGTTCAGTGATTGCTCCATTAACACAGGTGTGGGTGTTGATGAGGACAGGGCTGGAGATCAATCTGTCATGATTAAGTAAAAATCACACCACTGGACACCTTAAAAGGAGGCTGGTGCTTGGCATCATTGTTTCTCTTCTGTTAACCATGGTTATCTCTAAAGAAACACGTGCAGTCATCATTGCACTGCACAAAACTGGCCTAACAGGGAAGAGTATCGCAGCTAGAAAGATTGCACCTCAGTCAACAATCTATCGCATCATCAAGGAATTCAAGGAGAGAGGTTCCAATGTTGCCAAAAAGACTCCAGGGCGCCCAAGATAGACCAGCAAGCGCCAGGACCGTCTCTTAAAAGTGTTTCAGCTTCGGAATCGGGCTACCAGCAGTGCAGAGCTTGCTCAGGAATGGCAGCAGGCAGGTGTGTGGTCATCTGCACGACATGTGAGGCGGAGACTCATGGAGCAAGGCCGGGTGACCAGGACGGCAGCAAAGAACCCACTTCTCTCCAGAAAAAACATCAGGGACAGACTGATATTCTGCCAAAGGTACAGGGAGTGGACTGCTGAGGACTGGGATAAAGTCATTTTCTCAGATGAATCCCCTTTCCGAATGTTTGGAACATCTGGAAAACAGCTTGTTCGGAGAAGACAGGTGAGTGATACCACCAGTCTTGTCTCATGCAAACTGTAAAGCATCCAGAACCCATTCATGGAGGGGGTTGCTTCTCAGCCAAGGGACTCGGCGCTCTAACAGTCTTGCTAAAAACACATCCATGAATAAAGAATGGTACCAGAATGTCTCGAAGAGCAACTTCTCCCAACCGTCCAAGAGCAGTTTGGTGATCAACAATGCCTTTTCCAGCATGATGGAGCACCTTGCCATAAAGCAAAGGTGATAACTAAATGGCTCAGGGAACAAAACAGAGATTTTGGGTCATGGCCTGGAAACTCCCCATGATCTTAATCCCATTGAGAACTTGTGGTCAATCATCAAGAGACGGGTGGACAAACAAAAACCAACAAATTGTGACAAAATGCAAGCATTGATTGTGCAAGAATGGACTGCTATCAGTCAGGATTTGGTCCAGAAGTTGATTGAGAGCATGCTAGGGAGAATTGCAGAGGTCCTGAAGAAGAAGGGTCAACACTTCAAATATTGACTTGCTGCATTAACTCATTCTAACTGTCACTAAAAGCTTTTGTTAATCACAATATGATTGCACTTGTATTTCTGTATGTGTTAAAAACATCTGACAAACGCACGTAAAAACCAGAGGGCAACAGATCAGGTGAAAATATAATATTTGTGTCATTCTCAAAACTTTTGGCCATGACTGTACAGTTCAGTATAACATGCAGGCCTATGGAACAACGGAAGCTTGTATTATTTGCATAACATGATTATAAGTGATCTTTTACTTGGCGGTGAATTGATTTACTGTAATTCTAAAAATAGATAACCATGGGCCATAACAATATCACATGAGATATTTCTATTGAATTTAACCAAAGTATTAAAAATATTAGACTTAGATTGCAAGTATGTAAGAGGCTGTTAAACAAATAGGCATTTAGTATTTTCATGTAGAACAGGATAACTTTTGATCAATTCAGTACTTTAGGGAAATTCTATATGTAACACCTTTCCTCAACACAAAGTACCAGTGACAGAGAGGGTAAGTCATTTTAATACATTTGCTGATATTTACCCTGAGAACTGTATCCAGAGAAGGAAAGAACATGACAGTTTTAGTAAAAATGTATTGACTTTAACCAAGTATTCTTTTAGGGGTCATGCTCATGTCTATAACACCAATCCAAGATTCACCAATTATGTGGTCATACAGTTCAGATTTTTATTTTTTTTAATCCGCATTCAAAAATGCTCTAATGGAACATCTATGAAGGTTAACTCCAGTATTCTACTGTGTATTGATTTCTTTTAGATTATGTTTGGACTTGCAGTACCTCAGCATGTCATTATCCACTACTCGATTATGCTCATTGCTTCACTGTTCAATTATCCATTTAGGGTATGCTGGAGCTTGTAGTACCTCTATATTCTAATTATTGGTTTTAGGGTGTGTAAATTAGCAAAATGGAAGAGAGCTGTCTTTTTGGTGCCACCTACTGGACATGGCTTTCCTGCAAGTCAAAATGTTGAGAACAGCTTAAGGCAGTGTTTCTCAACTCCAGTCCTCAGAAGCCACCAACAGGTCATGTTTTCTGGCTTTCCTTAGCAGTGCACAGGTGATTTAATTATGCTGCACAGGCGATTTAATTATGGTCAGTGCATTCTGTGGGAGATCCTGAAAACATGACCTGTTGGTGGGTCTTGAGGACAGGAGTTGAGAAACACTGGCCTAAGGCCTATGGTCTATATAGGATACGGTTGAAACTAGAAGTTTACATACACTACAGTATATAAAAAGACACATGTGCACGTTTTTCTCACTATCTGACATGAAATCAGAATAAACCTTCCCCATTTTAGGTCAATAAGGAACCAAAATTATTTATATTTGCCAAATGCCAGAATGAGAGAATTTTTTAAGGAATTTTTATTACTTTCTGCAAAGTCAAAAGTTTCCATACACTTGGATTACTATGCCTTTAAAGAATTTGGAACAGCCCATATGATGATGTCATGTCTTTGAAAACTTCTGATTATTGGCAACATCTGAGTTACAGACACACCTGTGGATATATTTTAAATCACACCAGAAACACACTGCTTCTGTGTGTAACATAATGGGAAAGTCCAAAGAAATCAGCCAAGCTATCGTGAAGAGAATTGTGGACTTGCACAAGTCTGGATCATCTTTGGGTGCAATTTCCAGAAACCTGAAGGTGCCTCGTTCATCTGTACAAACAATTATATGCAAGTACAAACAAGATGGAAATGTTCAATCATCATACCGCTCAGGAAGGAGACGGGTTGTGTGTCGCAGAGATGAATGTGCTTTGGTCCGACATGTGCATATCAACCCAAGAACAAAAGCAAAAGACCTTGTGAAGATGCTGGCTGAAGCTGGTAAGATTGTGTCATTTATCCACAGTGAAACAAGTACTGTATCACAATGGGCTGAAAGGCCACTCTGCCAGAAAGAAGCCATTACTCCAAAAGAAACATATAAAAGCCAGACTAATGTTTGCAAATGCACAGGAACAAAGACCTACATTTTTGGAGACATATTCTGTGGTCTGACAAAACTAAAATTAAACTGTTTGGCCATAATGACCATTGTTCTGTTTCAAGGAAAAAAGGAGAAGCTTGGAAGCCTAAGAACACCATCCCAACTGTGAAACACAGGGGTGACCGCATCATGTGCGGTTGTTTTGCTGCAGGAGGGACTGGTGCACTTAACAAAATAGATAACATCATGAGGAAAGAAAATTATGTGGCAGTACTGAAGCAAAATCTCAAGACATCAGCCAGGAAGTTAAAGATAACCTGTCACATAGCTTATGACTCCCTTGTTGAGAACAGCACAAGCTACTGCCAGACCTGCCGTTTCCAGCGCTGTGTCCTTTATTCTGGAAGATGCTGGAGTTTTCGTGTATTTAATGCTCATATCTGCAGTTTTCAGCCAGAAAAGAGTCATGAAAAGAGTCCATTTAATTCATGACCCGCCCACCTGAGGCTAGCCACGCCAGCATCATGAATGATTAACCTGTTACTTTGAATAGGTAGAAACATGTGAATAACTGTCAGGTGGGCGGGGCTAGCCTTTGGTGGGTGGGGCTAACACCTGCTCATGAATAAGATTTGAGCATTAAATGCTCAAAAAGTGCAGCACCTCACAGAATAAGAAACATGATACTGGAAACAGCAGGCCTGTCACTAGCTTGTGCTGTCCTCAGCAAGGGGGGCATAACCTATGTGACAGGTTCCCTTTAAAGCTTGGGTGGAAATGGGTCTTCCAAATGGACAATGACCCGAAGCATACTGCCAAAATGGTTACAAAGTGGCTTAAGGATAATCCTATTGAAAATTGATGGGCAAAGCTGGAAAGGCAGATGCGAGCAAGGGGACCTACAAACATGGCTCAGTTACACTAGTTCTGTCAGGAGGAATGGGCCAAAATTCCTACCAACTATTGTGAGAAGCTTGTGGAAGGATATCTAAAATGTTTTACCCAGTCATACAGTTTAAGGACAATGCTAACAAATACTAATGAAATGTATGGAAACTTTTGACTTTGCAGAAAGTAATAAAAATGCCTTGAAAAATTCAAATTATTCTGGCATTTGGCAAATCTAAATAATTTTGGTTCCTAATTGATCTAAAACGCGTAAGGTTTATTCTGATTTCATACATGTGTCTTTTTATATGGTGTATGTAAACTTCTGGTTTCAACTGTAGGTGTTAACTGTCTGATCACTGGGGTCACACATCCTTGGTGTGCAAGCACAGTGAGGACAGACCAGTGACTTGGGTGAGCTCCCATTTTATCGACCAGTGGTAGACCTCCAGTGATCAGATATTTATCTTGTGATAAATCTGTGACCATGACAATAGGTCATGGTCCCAGATTAATATTCCCCTTTCCACACATTATAATCTCAGCACAGGTCACAAAGCATGATATCGGCACTCTCCTATAGGAGTCAGATCCTCACAGGGGTGGAACTACCGGGGTAGCAGACAAAGCAGCTGCCACGGGGCCCGCAGCACTAGGGGGCCCAATGCTGCCCCATAAACTCGGGCCCTGCAGCAGTTACTTTGTCTGCTAACCTAGTACTGTTCTGCCTCGGGCCGGTGGGCGCTGTTGTGAGATGTCGCTGCCTCGGTCTCCAACGGACAACTTTCAGGACGGAGTGGGGGTGGGGGGCGGCCTGCAGTCTTCTGCGGGCAGTGAGACAATCGGTGTGTGACTGACTGCTCTTCTACAGTTCACCACGTTTTCCTCCTCCCCCAGCGGTACAGACACCAAAGGACAGTGGAGGGAGGAGGAGGAATGAGACACTTGGCAGCCTGAACGGAGGAATCCTCCACCTCCTGCTGCTCCCTGTCCCATGTGATGAACATGTGAAGTCGGGACAGAAGGTAAAGGGAGGGGAAAGCATTCCCAGGAAGCAGAATAGTCACAGCACAGAGTCCCCTCCACCTCATACTGTGCTGCAGACTGTTCTACCTTATGTATCCATACTTTGCTTAATGAGCTGGTGGCACCTATAACCCTGCCTATCTATATATACTGTATGGTCACTATAACCCTGCCTGCCTATCTATATATACTGTATGGCCACTATAACCCTGCCTGCCTATCTATATATACTGTATGGCCACTATAACCCTGCCTGCCTATCTATATATACTGTATGGTCACTATAACCCTGCCTATCTATATACTGTATGGTCATTATAACCCTGCCTGTCTATATATACTGTATGGCCACTATAACCCTGCCTATCTATATATACTGTATGGTCACTATAACCCTGCCTGTCTATATATACTGTATGGTCATTATAACCCTGCCTGTCTATATATACTGTATGGTCATTATAACCCTGCCTGTCTATATATACTGTATGGTCATTATAACCCTGCCTGTCTATATATAGTTTATGGACACTTTAAACCTGTAATTATATATATATATATATATATTTATATATTATTATATATATTATATATATATATTATATATTATATATATATATATATATATATATTTGTATGGCCACTATAACCCTGCCTATCTATATATACTGTATGGCCACTATAACCCTGCCTGTCTATATATACTGTATGGTCACTATAACCCTGCCTGTCTATATATACTGTATGGTCACTATAACCCTGCCTATCTATATATACTGTATGGTCACTATAACCCTGCCTATCTATATATACTGTATGGTCACTATAAACCTGCCTGCCTATATATACTGTATGACAACTATAACCCTGCCTATCTATATATACTGTATGGCCACTATAACCCTGCCTATCTATATATACTGTATGGCCACTATAACCCTGCCTATCTATATATACTGTATGGCCACTATAACCCTGCCTGCCTATATATACTGTATGGCCACTATAACCCTGCCTATCTATATATACTGTATGGCCACTATAACCCTGCCTATCTATATATACTGTATGGCCACTATAACCCCTGTCTAAATTCTTATATTATACTGTTTTGGCCACTATAACCCTGGCTATCTATATATACTGTTTGGCCACTATAACCCTGCCTGCCGGGGGGAGCGGGGCCCCTTCCAAAAGTTTGCTATGGGGCCCAGGCTTCTCTAGTTACGCCCCTGGATCCTCATATGTACACACATACATACACACAACTTTAACCTTTGTGGTCAGAAATGTCCCTTCTCTCTGGGACTGGAGTTACTTGCATGACTGCAGATTGCACTATTCTTGCCATCAATAACACCGAAGCCCTAAAGGAAACCAACACAAGTGTGAACAAAGTATTGTTTTCCAGGGGGAAAAAATAAATTGCCTACGGGCACAGAATGCCCCCGCTGTGAAAACAGGGCACTTGCCCACGGTGACAAGGTTTTGTGATGAAGCCTTACAGTGTAACAGTGTAGAGCTGATACATAATGAAGCTTAGATATTTAGTTTACCTAGAACACAAGGCACAGCATGGGGTTTTACTTCAATTTTGACTAAAAGGTTCAAATTCAAGGGTTTACATTAATTTTACAAATCTCTGGGGGCGTCTGATGTTCTGGTGGGCCCCAGAAGTGATGCTGCACCTGGAGCGACGATAACTTGAAGCAAGACCTCAATTGGAAAGACGAGGTGGCATTGGACCGGAAGTTCGGCCCCATCAGGAGTGAGGAGGAGCTGTTGAGGAATGGTAGGATAACCCTTAAAGGGGTTGTATCATTTCATTAAATGGCCTTCAGAATAAGGGGACAGTGAAAACAAGCAACTTTGCAATTGGGTGTATTACAAAGTGTCTTGTTCTCAAGTATTCCTTATTTCGTTTCTGTAAACAAATTCTCCAGTGTGGTCGGGGTCCCCCCCCCTTGAAATTTTTTTGCTCTAATAATTTACATTTGTTCAGTGATTTATGGAGTTGCATTCCTGCCCCCTTTATCAGAATTTGGGGCCGTGAACAATTTTTTCTATACAGTTGTCATCCCTTTTAGTTAAGAAAAAAACCCAGTGGGAAGGGGAAGAAACGCCCCCTAAAATTTCAGGAAATGAGAGGATCAAGCTTCAAGACAACAGCCCAACTGATGAAGCGATACATCCCCTTTAAAAGCCAATTAAAAAAAAAAAAAGTAACCCTTAGCCCAACTTAGGGCTAGAAAAAAAATGGAGATTGGAACATCCAATTTTGAATTGAACATGATCCCATTCTGTTTACATGAGAATTGCTGACCTGCAATAAATCACCAGTTTAGTTTTCCTTTTATTCCTAGGTTTCTTTATACTAAAGAATGACACCAATTATGAATAATATAATATGGAACAACTTAATTACTATGTTAATACAGCATATGAGGCATTAATAGTGACAGACAAATAATGTTTAGACATATACCGTATTACTTTTTATTGAGTTTAACAAGGTGTGAGTCTACAATTCGGTACTGACACTCTGTTGGTTACACAGATGTGTTATTTGCAATGATCCACAACACTGGTGAATATACCGAACAGGCTGTTTTACAGAGTATATGCATTTTCATGCCGAGATCAAAAATACTATAAATACAATGAATGTAAAAATTAAATAATGGGCATGCATTAAAGTTTACATACCCACACAAAGGGGGGGGTCACTCCAAAAGTTATTGGAAAAAACATTTGATGAAAAATAGCATGAAGTGCTGAGCATAGAAATCGGTTAATTCTACAGTGAGTTTTCCATGGGCGTAGTCTGACGTCTCATGTCAGGAGAAACAAGGATCAGACAGCTTGAATTCTTCTAGTCCAGTCCTTTATTTCCCACAAGGTTGGTGTCCCAGAAGTGCTGGCGCCTTTGTATTCTATCTATATAACGATGGGGGTTATAAAAAAGGGTGCTATCTGACAAATTGTTTGGCCACCAGCTCTTTCATGTCTATGGCCAGATTAAGATCAATTCCATTTTTTATTTAAGTAGATAATTTCCAATCTTCTGAATGTTACCAGAAGATGATACATGACCATGATACTAGCAATGTAATAACGGATAAACCTTTTATCAACATTGTTACAACCATGACTTGTCTCCACCATGTACAGGTAACAGATACACTCTTTTTCCTGGCCATAATCTAGAGGCTTTCAGAACCCCTATAGTCAAACTATATATGAGACTCTCCAGAACTCTTCCTGTGATGTGCTCCAAAAGGCAGTTCAGATGTGCCCAAATTGTTTTTTTTGGCCAAAATCTTGAGGATGGGGCGAAGTTTTAACCACCACTGCTGCTTAGGAAGACGATGTCTGAAAACAAAGCAATTAAACATATGTTATGCTATATTCTGCTTTAAGTGGCCCTGCTTTCTTGTTAACTATACATTGCCTTCACTTTGGTGCTGCCCTGTCCCCTCTTCAGTTTTATGCCCCTTTGTGGTTTATTGTCTGTATCTTTGCAGTTGCTCAGATTTGCGGTCAATACTTCTTTCAACTTAAAGAGGACCTGTGGCCGTTTCCAATATGTATGTTTTAGTAAATCCTTGTCTCCTGTAAAATAAAATTCTGGAGTTCCCCCTTTATAACTCTGTGTTGTAGGTTCCTCTGTTATTCCTCCCAGAATGTTTGTGAATTGTCAGATGGGTGTTTCATTCTGCCCCGACCTGACTTGCAATGTCGATGTGCAGGGACAAACCCCTCTCCCAAAAAAGGCCAGACCCTTTTAGAGAGTCTGTAAAACATTTCTATGAGGATTAACAAAAGAACCACACAACATACAGATTTAGGAAAAGATGCTTCAGAATTGGTATTTAATAGGGAACACTAATATTAAGTAAAACAAGCATGTTGGGGAAGGCTACTGAGGCAAAGCCAGGATATATAGTTTTGGCTACTGGTACCACACTTATAGTAAAGACTAGGTTTAGAGACACCACATCAGGTTTTTGCTTTGGGAAAAAGTTTGAAGTGTACCACTAAGTATATACCCTAGAAATATGCACAGTGTCTGACTACAGTACGAACTCAGCCCAATTTAATCCATTTAGCTGTGAGTGTCCCTGAAATGTTTCCAGGAGCGTTGACTTCTATTTAATACAAAACAATCTGATAACACAGTTTGGAAAAACATACTCAAAGTCAGTTTCACTCTTCAGGTCCACCAGAGGCTGGAACACAAGACTTCTCTTGCGCATTCCCAACAAACAAGCTGAATCGGCAGCATTGGCAAATATACGACCTGCAACAAAGGGTAAATAATAAAACGAAATATTAAAAAACGGGGAAAAAAAGTAACAAAAATGAAAAAGGAAAGATCCCAACCTTTTGGGAACTTTTCCTTCATTTTTACCATTCCAATACAGCTTTTTGACCTTTTTTTGTGCCAAAATTTCCCTTTTTCAAAGGTGTAGGAGTGCCCCCCTGAAAGAAGAGATAACACATTGTAAGATTTAACGCCTGTTATTTTTCTGTTACGGTATTGGGCTTCTCTGTACAAAACGAATCTGTCTTAACAGTTCTAGTAAAGTCTTGTGGCTTTTATTATTATGCTTTTCTGTGGTTAACTGGATTATTCTGGTAGTAAAATGTCCATGTGGAGACTAATACAGCCATCATGCTGTGAATTATCTAGGTTCTTCATATTCATTTGGTGCTTATAGAAAACGTTATCTTTGTATTGCTTAGTTCTTTGTTCCCTGGGTTTTCAAACAAAAATGACAAAAGATATATATTAAATACATAAAGTGACGGTGGCAGATGGTTATCTTATTTATGCAAAATTTTCTTCGGGGCAAGGGTCTCATTTTTGGGGGGCTACCTTAAAAGTTTGGGGGTTCATGTGCAGGAAATTTTTTTGTATATAGCTTATTATAGATTTAATATTACTTTCCTGTTCTTTGTATTTGCTGGTTTGCTATGGAGAGATCCCATACTTCCTGAGTGTTTCATGGGGACTTGTACAAGCTTTTTTTAATTTTTTTTTTGAAATAAAAATAAATTTTTTATATATTTATTTATTTATTTATATATATATAAAATATATATATATAATTATATTTTTTTTTAAATATATTTATTTAAAAACAAAAACATATATTTATATTATATATTATATTTTTAAAATTATATATTTTTAAAAAATATATATATACAACTACATTTTCAGGGTTTTAATCTCAAGCAGTTGTATTTCTGCTGGTCCCGGGGTCCTGTTTTTTTGGGCCCAAAAAAGGGTTCGTTAGGGAATTCATATACCCCCGTGGTCGCTTTGTGGGCATACTGCTTCCCCTTGGTGCAACTTTCCGATTTCTGATACCGGTCCACTCTAGGGCACGTGCTTGACAATTAAGAGAGCAAGTACGTGCTGCCCAACCGCCCTTAAATTTTTCCCATTTCCCATCTGTGGTATTTAAAAGGGGTTTTACCAAACCCCCAAACCCAAAAGCCGGGATTTGGGGTTTACATCCCAGTAGTTGTTAGTGAGCATTTATTCTGTGCAATATCCGGTACCGACCTTTGGGCTTTTTGGGGGCTAAAAAAATTTTTAAAAATTGAAATATGACCTTCTGCCTGCTACTCAGGCTCGGGCTGGGCACCCGGGGGGGGCCCGGTGATTTAAACCCCCGGTGGGCCCCCCCCCCCGAGCCGCTTGGGGCCCCCGGAGGCAGTGCGGTCGCCCCGGGGGGGCCCCGGGCCCTCGGCTTTTTGGGTCACAAAGGGACCCCCGGGGGCCCTTGCGTCCCAAGGCCCAGAGGACCGGGGGCCCGGGTTTAGGGACCCCCTTCGGGCCCTGACTACAAGGGGGGTCCCTGACTACAGGGGGTCCCTGGCTCCAAGGGGGGTCCCTGGCTCCAAGGGGGTCCCTGGCTAAAAAGAGGACCCTGGCGACAAGGGTGGTCCTGGCTACAAGGGGGTCCTGGGTACAAGGGGGGGGGGGGGCCCTGACTAAAAGGGGGGTCCCGGGCCCTAAAAGGGGGGGGGGGCCCTTTGACTAAAAGGGGGGTGCCTGTTTAAAGAAGGGGGGTTTCCCGATACAAGGGGGGGGCCCTGGCAAAAAGGGGGGGCCCCTGCTAAAAAAAGGGGGCCCTGACTACAAAAGGGGCCCTTTGGACTAAAAAAGGGGGCCCTGCCCTCCCAAAAAGGGGTTTGGCTACCTCCCGGGGGGCCCCTGAACAAAGGGGGTCCTTGACTAAAAAGGGGGGGCCCGGGGCTACCAAAAGGGGGGGCCCTTTTTCACTAAAAAAGGGGGGGGCCCTGGCCCCTTTTACAGGGGGCCCCTTTGGTAAAAAAGGGCCCCCCTGACTAAAAGGGGGCCCCCCTGGTTTACAAAGGGGGCCCCGGGGCTAAAAAAAAGGGGGGGGCCCCGGGGCTAAAAAGGGGGCCCCCGGGGGTCAAATGGGGCCCCTGGCTACAAAGGGGGGTTTTGGCAAACCTTAAGGGGGACCCCCTTGACTCCCCTACGGGGGGGCCCTGATACAAAGGGGGGCCCTGGCCCTAAATACTAAAGGGGCCCTGGCTACCTACACAGTAGTTTAAGGGGGGCCCGATTTCCCTGAAACACTAGTTTAAAGGGAGGCCCTAACTACCTTTTATATACCTAAAGGAGACCCCAAAACTGCCGAAAACTCCCTTTAAAGGGGAGACCCCTTTAACTCCCGAAAAACTACCAAAAAGGAGGGGCTTAACGGGCCTGTTATATTTTAAAGGAAACCCAAAACTGCTTGCGGCCTTTTAATTAAAGGGGACCCCAACTACCTCCCAGTTTACCAAAACTGGGAGAAGAAAACCACCTCCCTTTACGGAGGGGGCCCTTGTACTCCTAGGGTCTTGTTACCTCCCGGGTTTAATAAAATTTTGAGAGGGGCACCCACCCCCATTGTTTTTGCTTTATCCCCGGGGGTTTAAAGGCCTCCCCCAAACCCTTTTCCAAACCCCCTTAGGATACAAAGACCTCAAAATTTTAGGGGGCTTGTACCTGTTTCTCCCAAACCCCGGGGAAAGGGTTTGTACAGAGGGGGGGAAATAGAAAAAGAGGTGCGGGAAAAAATTTGAGGATTCTAAAAAATTTTTGTGGTAATTTCTGAAGGGATGAGCTGGGGGCCCGGGTTAATTTCATCTTAGGGGTTTTGTGGAACGGATGTGGGAAAGAAAAGGGGAATAAGAACGACTCATGAGAGAAAGAGAACAAATTATCAGTTTATGATATTTTTACGTGAGTCCCTGGTTTTCAGGGGTTATTTTATTTATTTTGGTTCATTTGCTGTATTCACTGTAATGTGATGTGCCCTGAGCTGGGGGTCTGACCCCTTTTTGTGGTCTCTTTTGGGAAAGGGGTTGGGGTGGGTTTAAATCCCTTAAAGTGGTGTCTGACCTCTTTGTGGGCAAAAACATTTCTTTGGAAAAATCCCAAAAGAAGCTTTTATGCTGTCGATCATACTTTGAAAAAAATTTTGGAGAATCTCGGTTCACATATTTTGTTTTCAAAAGATGTTTAAGCTGCCACGATTTTTCAACGTGATCTAAAAAAGGGGCCCCTTTTTCCCGCATTTAGTGTGCCGTGGCAAGGAGTGCGTGTGTACTGTATATATATATATATATATATGTTTTTGCCGCCCCCTGTCAGTGGCCCCCCGGGTTTTCCCATATGTTTTTTCAGAATTTGTTTTTTGTGCAGAAAAAATAGTTTTATTTGGGGTATTTTGATTTTAACCTAAAATGGGGGGGAAAAGGGGTTTGCCTCCATTTTGTTTTTTCTGCATGCCCCTCTCACAGGCTGTCATAAAAAGTGCAGTTTTAAAGGGGGGTTTTTTTAAAAATTTTTTTTCTTTCTTTTTAAAGGAGCCCCGGTGGAAAAAATCCCCCCCCCCAAAAATTTTGAAAAAGGTTTTTTTTAATTTTTTTTTTTTTTTTTTTTTTTTTGGTTTTTTTTTTTAAAAAGGGGTTTTTTAAAAATATTTTGAAAGGACTCCCCTATTTGAGATCACTTTGGGAAAAAGCGGTGGGCAGCTTAAACTTTTTTTGATAAAAAATTGGGTAAACCGGGGAAATTCCAAATTTTTTTCTTGATGACCTTATGTGGTTTTCCATATGGCGGTTTTGTTGTAGGTTTTACTGGGGTTTGGTGTCTGCCCTCTTGGGGGTTCCATTTAGGGGGTTGGTTGTAGGTTTTCCCTGAGCCGGTTGTCTGACCCTTTTGGTTCTCTATAGGGCGGTGTTTTTTAGGTTTTTTCCTAAAGTTTGGTGTCTTTTCCCCCTTTTGGTGGTCTCTATATGGCGGTTTTGGGTGGTTAAAATCGGCCCCGGTTTTAATGCCAGGTACATTTTGTCCCTGATAGGGGGTTCGACTTTTTACTTTCTTGGGGGTTTGTTTATTTTAAAAAGGGAGTGAGTTTCAGGGACCAAGGGAAACGGGAGGGGGATATTGTAGGGTTGGCTGGTGGGGGAAATTTGGAGGGAGCTATTTAAACCCTGTGCTATGATGTTTAAGCGTTGAAAATTTTGTACCCCTTGCTTTTGGGAACACAAAACCCATTTCGTTTTGCACATTTTTGTATTATTTGGTAAAAGGGCGCGTTTTATGTCCGAGGGGCCCTTTAATATTTTCATGTACAGTAGGGGGGGCCCCCCAAATCAACTCCCCTGGGGGGGCCCCCCGGGGCCCCCCCCAGCCCCGCCCACTGCTGTACTCTTTAAAGAAAGAAATGCTTCTGAGCCAACCTTTCATTTGTCCCTTTGGCCCAAATTTTCCCTGCCCGACCTTTTGTACCTCACCTGCTCCCCCGTTTTGGCCCTAGGGCCAAAACCCTTCAAAGTTGATTTCAAAAAGTTTCCCACAATCCATCCATGACAGGTCTCCATCACTTTCTGGCTGCTTCTTGACAAACCATACCAGTTCACTGGAAATGACCCCGGGTAGCCCCACTTTTGGGGATATAAAAAAAATCAAAAAGTGTTTGGAAACCCTTTGAATGTATTTTAAAAGACTCAGTTTAAAAGCCTGCCAAGTCGGGAAACCCCAAACCCAGTTTTTTTACTGTACTATTTTTTCCCCCTCTTTAAATGATTACCCTTTTAAAATTGTTTTATTTTCCCCTTGCCCCTTTACCTTGTATGTTTCTTTTTTAGAAAATTGTTGAGGGGGGTTTTTCTAATGTTTTTTTAAGGAGGTTTAACTTCATGGGGGTTTTTAGGGCCTTTTTGGGCTTTATTGTTCTGAAAACCTACAATGTTTTTTTAAATTTGATTCCTGTATTTTTTTAAAAATTTGGGGAAAAAATTTTTAAAAAGGGGGGGGGGGGGAAAATTAAACAAAACCCCTTTAAATCCCGGGCCCTTTTTTAAAATTTTTCCCCTCCCACTTTAAAATAAAAATTTAACCTAAAAAAACTTGAAATGAAAACAGCCCCAAGGCACAAAAAATCAAAAATTTTAAAAAAGGAAAAAATCCCTTGAAAAGAAAGCTTCAAAAAACAATAAATAAAAAAAAAATCTAAATCAAAAATAAAAATGTCAATATTAATCAGGCAAATAATAAAACATCTTCTTCCCCAAATTTTTATTAAAAAAAACCCAATAAAAATTTTAAAAACCTAATTGGTATAAACTTTATTTTTTTTCTTTAAAACACAGTTAAAAAAAAAAATAAATCTCCATCAAGTTCAACCGAGTGTGGAAAAAGAGGGGGAAAGAAAAGGAAGGGTATAGAAATTTTTTAAAGAAAATGTAGACTTTGGGAAACCCCAAGGGCAAAAAAACCAATCTCCCAATAAAGGAATTTTAAAAATTTTTTACCCCCAAAGTTCCCAAAGGGGTTTGATGAAAAGGGGCTAAAACTTCACGGGGGGAAAAATTTAAATTTCGGGACTGACGGGTGTTTGGGGGGTCATGCCCCGGGAAACTAAATTTTGTTTAATATGGGACCGGGTAAGATTAAGGTATCCGGGTGATCCTGAGGCGGCCCAAAGATTGGCATTTTGGGCCGAGGGGCCCCTTCACAAGAAATAGTCTAGGTAAGGGATAAAGGGGAAATCCCCTTTGATGCGAAGATTTAAATGGGTGGTGCCGGGACATTAGTGAAACTTTGGTGTTTGTATTTGGGGCCCCAAAGGGCAGAGCCTAGAAAAAAAAAATTAAAGGGAAAACCCCCACAAAAACTAAACAAAAGCGCTTGGTTGGGACTGAGTGAAAAGGGGAACATGCAGTAACGCCCTGTTGTCAATGGGTAAAAAAAAAGTTCCTTGGGTCCATGGGGGGGAAGTGGGAACCCTCACAAAACCCGGTTGAGCCCCTTTTCAAAATCCAGAAAACTTTTAAGACGAGCTATCTTTTTGGGAAGGGTGAAAAGGGTTTGGAAAAAAAAACCCGGGGAAAACCGCTTGGTTTTAAAGGGCCCCGACAAAATTTAAAACTGGGAGGAAAAAGGCGTTGATTGCCTGAAAAAAAGCCGACACCTGGACAGGAGAGGCGGGCAGGGAAGAATAAAAAAAAATAAAAAAAAAAAAAAAGGGAGCTGGGGGGATGGGATACAAAAGGGGAAATTTTTGTATCCTGATAAGACGACTTCCCTGGAACTGGAGGCGGCGGCCCCCCCCCCACCCGAGGGGGAATTTTCAGGTGGGGAAACCCCAGGCCAAGGAAGCCCCTTGGGCCGGGGGCTTTTTTTTGGAAAAATTTTTAAAACAAAAAAAACCGGGAAAGGGACTGGTTTGGGGCTGGTGGCTGCTTGAAAACCCTTTGAACAGGGGTCCTTTTTCCTTGCAGGTTTATAAGAGAATTCCCAAAAGGCCCTTAAAAATTAAAAATTCTTTTCCTATGCCCCAACAACTCCCATCAGGAGGGATTTGTGGGGAGGGGGGGAACCCAGAAAACCAAATCTTTTGCCTTAAAATTGTTTCTCATTCAGTGTTTTCCCAAAAAGTCTGCTACCCGAAAAGGGGAGTGCAGCAATCTTCTTTTTGGGGTCTGCATCAACCGGCCAAGACTTAAAACCCACAAATTTATGCCCCGGCGGGCTACGGGCTTTTTGGAGTTTGCTCTAGCATTTCACCGATTAAAAGTAAACCCCCGGAAGGGAATTTTGGGGGCCAACATTGGGGGGGGGGACCCAAGTTCGAATAGCTCTTCTGTGGAAGTGCCAGACGATAGCCCCTGCTGCAGCTGTTTGGCCCTGACTGTACAGGCTTTGCTGACCCAGAAGGAAGCAAATATAGGCTGCAGAGCTTCCCCCAGAGGTTTTCAAGGCAATTTGCAAAAAAACCCCAAAACAAACCACTTTTAAGTGTAATCTCACAGCGGCGCTGCATCCAAGAGAGGAATGGTAGTGCTCCTCGAGAGGCAGCGATGGAGGGAACCCATGACTCCTGAGCCACTAATTCCTCAGTTAAAGGAAAAAGGCCATTAAGCCACCAGGTAGAAAATAAACATTGTCGGTTTTTCCCACCCCCAAGGGAAAACAAGTTCCTCAAACTCCATGTTTTTTGGGGAACATAAAACCTGCGTCTCTCACTTAAAGGGAAACCTCCTCCTAGCGGAGAACTCCTCATCCTTAATATAAAAGGAGCCTCTGACAGCCCAGATAAGGGATTGAACAGTGGCTCCTTTCCCAATTGTCTGGCTTGATCAAAGTAGAGAGGTTCCAAAAGAAGTGTACCCAGGGTGGGTCCTCAAATCCCCCCAACGATTGCCGGAGAGAGAATAGGCGACACAGAGGACTTTTGCCCTCCTATGCGGACTACCCCTCTGTGATGCGTCAAGCGCAGGGCCATAGGAGGTGGTAGGCTGGGCAACAAGCAGCAGTGGAAGACGCTCTGTGGGATAGCCTGAAAAGGTCATCCACCACTAGTGAAAGGGACCAAAGCCCATTCCCGGGTTGCCGACTCCTAACAGGAGGGGTTGTGCCTGTGGTGCAAATTTTTTAGGACCGTGGGCACAGGTGAAAATAAGTCCCCTCTTGGAAAAGGGCTTTGGGGGTCATCTTGGAAAGGGACATAGTAACCAGGGGGCACAGGGCCAAGGACAAATGGCCCAAATAATGAGGTTATCACAGCAAATGTGCTCTATGCTCTGGGGCAAACCAAGAAATGCCCTGGAGAAACACCAGGTGCGAAATGCCGGCAAAATAGCATCCAAACTCAGCCACAGAAAAAAACAGGGCTGCTGAAGACATTTCCCACATTGGGGGGGGGCAAGGAGACCCCCGGGGGGGGGTATGACCAGGAAAGGACATAGGAGGGGCCTCAGGAGTACAAAAGTATCTCTACAGCCCCCAATGACTACCTAGGACCTAGGATGAAAAACGTTGTGGGTGGAAACGTGAAAAAATTGCAGCACAACAGCGGTACCGCGATGGGCTGCTTGGGGACAGCAAGGCAGCAAAAGTTCCTGAAAAAGGGGAAGAGAACCCCAAAGACACAGTGCCAAAGAACGCTGCATGAAAACGACATGGCAAAAGCACTACAAAAAAAGAGACCTCAAACAATCCCCAAACAGAGAAGGATACATATCCGACGTCTTCGGGCATACGCGGAATCAGCTCCTCCGGAATCCAAAATTGGGGACAGGTGACCGGCACATAAGGACAAACAGACAGTGACTGTCTGGTTTCCTGATGCCCTCAGGGGGGGATCACCATCAAAGTGGCGACCACAATGATGACCATCCTGACAGGTGAGGAAAAATTCAATTATCTCCAGAAAGGGAAAATAAATAAAACTAAAATAAAAAATGCTGCAGACCTGCAAAGTAGCATCTGCCCCCTATGGACACTAGACTAAAATGGAGCAGCCTAGCTTCAGTGGGGCAAGGGCCTATATCCAAGGTGCTGTGTCCCCCAACGATACTGATGACAAAAGTTGTTTGTCACAATCCTGTAAATGCAGATTTTGGGTGTTGATTTGATGCTGATGTCAGAGGTAGATTGTAGTTAGATTTGGATGCCAAAGACGGGGAGGATTCAGCACTGTATCTGTATCAGAATCAGCATTCAAATCAGCTGTGTGAACATACCCTTAGGGTGCTTTCACACAGTGCGTTTTTTAGGGGCATTTCTGCAAAAAAAAACAAAAACAAGGAAAAACAAAAACAAAAAAACACTGCATTAAAAAGGCACCAAAAATGCACGGTGTGAAAGTATGCCTTTTATAGCGCCTGTTTAGTGACCGTCCATCGCAGCCTTCTTACCTGTTGCATGTGACCAAGAACATTTTTCCTACAGTCAAAGATGCCTCTTCCTTCCTCAGAATACAAATTAAATATAAAATCGGTGGAGTAATTCTCATTACACTTTTCATTCCTTAAATGACAGAAACACAAAGTTAATATCATTCCACCCATACATGTAGATCTATAGAGAAAAACTGTTTGGAAAATCTCACAAACAGCATTAGCCAGTAGACCGTCTGCCTAAAGACCATGATTCTTAGTATGAGAACCAAGGGAATATTTTAAAAGGGTGCTTTCACCATAGACTTTGATGGCATATCAACAAGATGTGCCATAAAACTCTGAACAGTGCGGGTCTCAGAGGTGGGACCCACACCAAAAAGTGTTGGCTTGGGATGGAGAGAGCTGGTCACGCTTGTGTACGACTCTCCATTCTGTTCTATGGGAGTTCTGAGTACAGGTAAGCACCATGTTCGACTGTACTTGGAGCTCCCGTCGAACAAAACGGAGAGTCATGGGCAAGCATGACCGGCTCCCCATTCTGAGCGGACACTTTCACCGTCCCATTCCCCAGATAGGTGGGACCCGCAAGCATCGGACTTGGTGACATATCCTATCAATATGCCATCAAAGTCTATGGTGAGAACACCTCTTTAAATAGAAACAAGTACATAATATATCTGTACTCATTAAGAAAAAATCGATAGTTTGTAAAATAATGTTTATTATAGAGGTATATTCATATTTTACTGTACAGTTTAAAGAGAGTCCTCATACTGTAAGATTCACTAGTAAGAGGCCTGAATTACTCTGTAACAACTCTGGTTAGGACGATGCAATCTAAACAGAACAACGTGCAATGTGCTATGCAGTATACAGAGCTCCAAACAAGCTGTGATGCCCTGTATCAGAGTGATAAACTATGCACTGGACAGCCGTTGTGATGTTAAACCTCTGTTTGTGACTTCTGGGTGCAAACCCTGTAGCTCTTCACAGTCGCTCAACTTCTCATCAAGATGGTGGCACGCTACAGTACTGAGCAGCATGATTTCAAACCACTTGCAAGCATATTCTCACAGCATCACTGCATCCAAGAGAGGATGGTAGTGCTCCTCTAGAGCTGTGAAACCAGGGCAGCGACGGAGGGAACCCCTGAGCCACTAATTCCGCAGTTGTTTCCACCTGGTAAAAAATAAGCACCTGTCAGGATGTTTCCACCCCATGGAAATAAGTTCCTCAAAATCCAGGGAACAAGATGTGATGCCCTGTATCAGAGTTTGCGATTTCTGGGTGCAAACCCTGTACCTCTTCACCGTCACAACTTCTCATCAAGATGGTGGCACGCTACAGTATTGAGCAGCACGATTTCATGGTGAGAACCTGTTGGCTTACTAATCCGTTTAAGCAATGTCAGAGTGAAGTTAGGAAAAAATATGGTGTTTGTGACATGCCCTCTAAAAATGTTATTCAGAAGACTGTACGGAAACTGGAAACGATCCCTTCTCATGGCGGAGGCCATCAAAAAATGTTGCGGGACATAATCAATGATGTGCAGCGTAGCCTGGAGTAGTTGCCTACGAAACTGGGAGATCTTATTTAAAGGGAACCTGTCACATAGGTTGTGCCCCCTTCATAGAGGGGCAGCACTAAGTAGGCAGCATGTTTCCAGCGCTATTTGTCACAGCTTCACTGTCAAGATGAGCAGTGTTAGTGCATTACCTTATTGACATGGGAGCAGGGACTTAGCTCTAATCCCAAGTGTAGCTCCACCTGAATGAGTTAACTTCAGATGTTTCTACCTTTTCTCAAATCAAGGAACAGGTTTGTCAGTATGAGGTGCGCGGGGCTAGCCCGATTGACCGGGTTTCGAAAAAAACTGACACTCATCGAATGGACTCATTTCAGACTTTCTGGCTGAAAAGTGCTAGATTCGTTAGCAATTAATGACGAGAAAATTCAGATTTTGACAGTCTAAAGTTCGAAATGCGGAACTGGAAAACGACAGGTCTGACCCTCTTAGGCCTCAATAGTGCTGACCTAATCAATGGGCGCGTACTGGATGTTGTACAGATGGGTCTTTTAACATGTCCAAGAGCTGTAAAAAGGGTAAAATTACAGAGTTTTGCGTTACCGTTGTACAGGAGCTCAAAACAAGTGATATGGAGAAAATAGATATGGTCACTGGTTCCAAGTGTTTGTGAAGGAAAAATTCTTCAGTATGTTCAGGAACATGGAGCATCGCATCAAAATGTGTCCGGCAAAAAACGGAGATCACTTCCAGCATTACATGTAATACGATCAATTGCACATACATCAAGGTATGGAGCGTATTTTTATGGTTCAGATTTCTTCATCCTAATGGGAGTTACAATAGTATAACTGGGGCCTCTTTCAAGTGAATCTCTGTGGGGTTAGGGGACATTTCCTCAACTGCTATGAAACTCTTAGGCTGTGTCTACACAGCACAGATTATTTTTTTTATTATCATCAGATTTACGGCAAATTCAGCGTTTAGAATCCACTGAAAATCCGACTGCATCCAGCACTATGTAGACCACAATGAACAATCTGTGCTGAAGTCTATCTATACTGGACATATTTTTTCCGGCCGGTTTAAAAATCTGCTGGATTCCGGCAGATTTTTAAACCTGCAGGATCTTCCGCCCGGATTGCTATTGGATTTCCGTACATACAATGTATGGGGCTGACGGCAAATCCAAAAACTGACTGCGGTTTTTAGCGCAAATCTGTGCCAAAAACCGCAATCCAACGTTAAGATGCCGTCGGATTTTGGATGGATGGCACTTTAACACATGCTGTGTAGACATAGCCTCAACTTTATCACCCCACTGACATCAATGCTCTGTCCCACCACATAATGCCATAGTGTGTTATATAAAATCTAAGCGATAGATAAAGCATCAGTACAAAACATTTCTGTAGAAAAGGGTGTATTCGTTAATTGTCGAACAATTAAATATACATTTACTCTGGTCGAACAAAACAGGTTTTTAACTGAAACGCTTTTTAAAAGAAATGCTGTAGTGTATAGATTTTTCTGTTACATACTTGTTAATACGCCACCTGCTGTCCTTTTGTTTCCCTCTCGAAATGTCCACCTCATATGTCCAGTGCTGGTGAGAAGCAGCCACTTCTAATGCACTGATTCCTATTGACTGGACTGTATAATAGCATGAATCATTTACTACCTGTGTACAAGAGTAGGCATTAAGTGGACATTCTGAGGAGGAATCAAAAGAACAGCAGGGGGAACCATAACAGATGTGTGTAGTGCAGAAGTATTGATTCCTAGTGGGAGTCTGGATGTTTGATACAATTTAATAAACCCCCTTAACTTGTCACTACTATTAAAATGGAAAAAGTGAACAGCTCACCTCCTTTTACTGAGAGTTTCCTAAACCAAAAACTGACCAGTGGAATATACAACATGTTCTATATTCCACTGGACCTCCGTTGGATTCCTGAAGCCCCAATGTAGTGGGCCACCGAGAATCCGAAATCTGACCGCTGTTTTTTAAGCAAAAAACGTGCAAAAAAAAAAATTGCCGGTGCAGCGCGGTCCTGTAACGTGAAAATGCTGTCAGATTTTGGACGGCATTTTCACTTTGCTATGTAGACCTATCCTAACAGATCAACCCACCCTGCACCCTTGCGCTGTGCATTTAGATCATCCAGGTTTTTTTTTCAACATTTTTAATTAAAGCAGAAATGTTACTGTTTTATAAAGCAACATCACTTTCTGCTATAGGATAATTGTTACCTCTCATCCACTTGAAGATGACAGGTGCAAGGCCAAGTATTGGCAGACGATGGAACATTGCAAATCTTGGTTGGTTATTTTAGGCCTCGTTCACACGTCTTATTCTGGGACTGATTTCAGCCATACTGCGCGCCGTATTTGCGCTCCAATATGGCTGAAATCAGTCCCAGCCATTACGGTAATCCACAGTTCTCATAGAGAACTATGGATTCCGTCTCCCCTCCCTGCTCGGCAAATACGATGGGCGGGGAGAAAGTGACATGCACATTATTTACGGCGTGTAAGCGCCATGAATAATGAATGTCTATGGGACCGGCGAGATGCCGACCCCCACCCAGCCCCCGCTGCACGGCTGCCGGAGTAATTGCGGGGCGAAATCCGTCCCCGCAATTACGTCGGCAATAAGCTGTGTGAACATCGCCTTATGGTATCAGAGGCAGAACGTGGAGAAATATCTAGCAAGCTGCTTGTCTGCTGCGGCAGCAGTGCTATAAATGACTGCAGTCAATAGGAACCCCTGAACTCTGTCCTTTTCCGTCCCTTTTGTGCGTTTCATCTATTTGTGTCTCTGAAAGAAGACCTGTGACATCTCCTGACATCTCTATTTTAGTAAATACTTATGTTCCCGGTGAAATTACAGTTCTAGAGCATATTCTATTATAACTCTGTGTGACAAAAAAAGACCTACCACCGGCCCACTCGAGGGACGACGGCCTGACTTGGGGTGTATCTCGACGTTGCACGGCCCCCTAGGGGTGCACAAGGTCAGCCAGATACTGTTCTACTGTTAACCCCTGTCCACACGGGCCCAGGGAGAAAACCAAGCTGCCTCCAGTTCTCTCGTTTGGTATATAAGACCGGTCTGTTATCGACTTATAACAGGGCCAGGAACCAAACCTTGGGTAGCTATATATCATAGACCGAGTACTAGGCGTGTGAGGCCGATGATCAAGACAGACTAACTCAGATTAAAGTTTATAGATTTAATTAGCCTTGGAGGGCACACTAGACAAATATATACAAAAGGATAATAATATTACAGGAAGAGTCAGAGGTGCACTATACAAGCATGGGTTACAGACAAAAGGCAGTTAAAATGGGTCAAGTTACCTTCGGGCTTGGTTCTGGGCTCACATGGGGGGGCTTATGTGGCCTGGCTGCTGTGTACGGATGCTCCTGGAAAGGCTCTTAGGAACCCCCCCCTCCTGGATCAACGGTAGAGCCCACACGGGCTCCTGCTTATATCTGTGAGGGGACAGCCCACGTGGCAGTCCCCTTACACACCCCCACACACCCCTGGGACTGTCTAAGAACTCCTCCCACTCAGGTCATGCAGTTTCTGATACAAACACAAAAATGGACCATAACGCGGCAGGGCATTGGCACAGAACCGAGCCAGTAGCACCATCAGAACCGGCTGGACCTACACGACGCCCGGATATCAGACACGCCTAGCTTATGGGCTCCGTAGGTCCGGTTCTGGATATCTCGGTCCCCCTGCGCCCCAGAAACCTGGAAATGGTGGCTGTGTGTGTGGGGAGTTCCATGTTTTGCAATATGAACTCGCCATGGACCAGTTATGAGCGGATCGCCTATGAATCGATATGAAATATCGGAGACGGGTCGGCTAGGTTTGAATAATTGAAGTCTTTGAAGCTTGGGGGTTTGAGGCAGCATTTGTTCAGTGCTAATTAAATGGAGTGAGGGTTCTTTTGAGGGGTCCAAAGTATCCTGCTGTGCCAACATCCTATGGAGAGCATTTACAATGGGTCATGGCTGGGCTAATTAACGTGTAAATGGAGCTTTCCTGGGAGGCTGGGACCCATCTTTGATCTGACTAGATAGGAAGTTGGAGATGATTTGTCATATTTTGGAGTGGATTCTCCTCACACTCTGTGTTGTGTTATTCCTTCTAGAAACGTATTACTGAACCTGTCAAGTGGATGTTACCATGCCCAGACTTTAAAGGGGTGTGTCCTGCACATGCACTGACCGTCAGCACTAATTGGACAATATCAGACTGTGCTTAGACACCCCCCAACTGGAAACACCCATCTGACTGATTCAATATTACATTACAAGAGAGATAACAAAGGATCAGCACAACACAGATGTAAACAGAAACACAAGGATAGATTACAAATATTAGGAATGACCACAGGACCTCTTTAATAGTTAACAAATGTATCCTAGCAAAACCTGACAGACACCTGTTGATTTGTTGATGCTATTTTACACTAAGGGGGATAGGTATGAAAACTGTCTCGGTCTAAGACTGTCTTTGTTGCCCATAGCAACCTATCAGAGCTCCCTTTCATTTTTTCAGAGCACTATATGAAATGAAACTGGAGCGCTGATTGGTTGCTATGGGCAACAAAGAAAGTTTTAGACCTAGACAGTTTTGTGGTCCTAAATGTTCTGAGAAAGGTTTGAGGTTTTTTGGCAACATTAATTGTTAGGTAGCAATCCTCTGTAGCTCTTACTAGGTATTTCCACACACCATATATGTGCCTTAGAATTAGTGGCTGTAGTTGCACACAGAATATAAAGCATTTCCTATAGTTTAAAACTCTGTGGGGCAGATTCATCAGTACTGTGTAACAATAAGTTTAACAGTGTAAACTTAGACTAGACAGTCTTAAAGGGGTTTTATCATTACATTAAATGGTCTTCAGAATAAGGGGACAGTGAAAACAAGCAACTTTGCAATTGGATGTCATTTGCCAAGCTGTCTTGTTTTCACTGTCTCCTTATCTTCGTTTTCTGTAAACACTGTTCCCCAGTGTCGGTCTTATTCCACCTCCTTTCATTTCATTGGCTGACGGCTATACCAATTTACATTCTGTCTGGCCCCCGGTCGTATTCAAAGGAGTGTGCATTCCTGCCTCTCTCACTCAGAATAAGGGGCTGGCAGCATTTCAATATGCACAGCCAGTAGCTGCACAGTAACACTGCAGGTGCTTCTACAATCAGAAAACAGCAGAATTGTGCTCGGTGCCTAATGCTGCCGCAAGTAAACATAGAAAGGAGACAAATCTGTGCTGCTCTGGATGAGTTCATAGAAGACTGGATTCAACTGTAACAAACCTCCAGCTGTGAGAGGAGAAGAGATCAGTGCTCTGAGTTCATAGAAGACTGTCTAGACTGAATGTAGGGCTGTGCTATGTAAACAAACAGCTCTTACAAAATAAGGCTGCATAGGGAGAGGAACGACACAGTGACATGTGGACAGAGGGGAGGAGGGGGAGCAGGGATGTGCTATCCCCTCCCACTGATCTTAAACAAACACACTGACTCGGGAGCGAGCACAAACAGTGAAGGGGGGGATGAAGTCATCCCCCTTCAGTTAAGAAACCGAGCTGGGAGGGTAAGAAATGCCCCTGGATCTCAGGAACTGAGAAAATGAAACTACAAGAACACAGACGAACTGATGAAGCGATAAATCACCTTTAAGTGGGCCATATTTATCATAGTGTTAATAGATCTGGTACAGGTTTAGACCGTCTAGTCTAGGTTTTCACCTGATTAGTTAACTTACTTTATATCACTGATTGTACCAAAACTTTGGCCCATGGTACAATAAGCAATGCCTCCTTGCTGTGGAGCCACATTCCTTTTGTTGGACTAGGTGCAGAAGTGTCTAAAAACTGTTTAAAACAGATAATAGATGTGGTGTAAACCATGCACGACATTATTTTTGGCACAAATTGTACCAGAATTCTGGCATAATTGCCTTAATGAATGTGCCCTATTATGTCTTTATAAGAGGATGGGAGTAAAGATCATTTAATCCCTCCAATTCCAAAAGCAATACTAATGCATCTGCAATGTATTTGATGAAATCTATGTTTAAAAATTACATACCGTAAAACTAAGCCTCTCTTCACGGTTGTCTTCATCTTTTCTGTGAGATGTTCAACATTTGACTGATATAAACAAAGAGCAGGACAGATTTTTTCCAGTAGCATCATATACTAGTAACATGTACACATGTATTATAGTGACATTGTGCAGTATATTTCATTGACTAACCATGCAATTAAAGGGGTTTAGCCATTTAGCCGGATTGTAGCTCGATATGAGTCAGCCTTGGTGAATGTGGAGATGGCTTTTGGTTGCGCAGCTCTCCTCCATTCAGGTCTATGGGAGTTTCCGAATATAGCGGAGCACACTTGTTTGGTTATGTTCAGAACTGCCATAGGAAAGAATGGGGAGAGCTGTGCAAGCGCGGCCATCTCCCTGTTCGCAGAGTGAGCCATGAGCTGACCTCCGCATGGAATTTTGCTTCACGGTAAAACATCTTTAAGACCCTAGGATAATAATAGTCAGGGTGAGATGATTTGGACCTCTTTTCCCTTATATTCCCTCTATTTCCCCATTTTAACCTTCTTGTCTTCCCTGTTTCTGTTCTCTTCTCTTACTTTATTCTTCCCCTGTTATTCCCCTCTTCATGTTTACATCGGTTTTTTCACCTTATATTATCTATCTCATGCCTCTATATTTCCTTATTGCTTTCCTCCTGTTTTGCCCGGCTTTTCTACCATTCTACTAGCTTGGATCGCTGCGGCGCGACCGCGCAGGCGCGATCCTAATCTTACCCAGTATGTCTATCTCTCCACGAGCTTGGGTCGCCGTGGCACGACTGCGCATGCACGATCCAGATTAAAACTACATTTCCCAGGAATACTATCACCCGGAAGTGATGTTGTCGGTCTGACGACTTCCGGTTTTTACGCTCATTGGTGCCGGTCTATTTATACCTGCGCCCGACCTGTCTAGCTGCACTTGGCTCCTGCTATTCCTATGGGCTACGGCCCTGACATACCTTCCTCTATGCTTCATAAGGTAAGATCATCCATTCATCTAGGGCGTAATAGGGAACCTATTTAGTAATATATCCACTATTACTATGTAATCTACGGGCTTTTATATCCCTATGTTACACATACCAATATTATGTGTGCACTTTCTTTTGCCACCATGTACCGGTATTATACGAGACTTGTATGTGTTGTTTTTTTTGTTCTTTTTCTCCTTATGGTTTGTTTTTTTAGGGTGCTGCATCTCATGTATATATATTTATGTATATTTTCACACCATATGTTGTTTTTGACACATGTATCTACATGTGCTCACACTGTAGCCATCATATATTATGTTAAGGGTAGACTTCTGTATATAATTATTTGTAAATAGTGTCTCTACTTTGATATGTTCATCTTTTGAGCTCCGTTGTGTTTATATTTATTTCTGTATGTTTTATCCCTAGTGACTATTTGATAAAGGTCTTTTCGACCGAAACGTCAGTGATTATGTCAAGTCACCTGTTTTTGCCTTGAATTTTGGAGCCTGTGAATACTACACTATATGAATATATGAATAAATGAATTTTCTTTGCATCATAAGAAAGTTTTGAGTGCAGTCAATTTTTATCCTACGATTTGGAGGGATTTTTTCCTACCTTGACTTGCACCATCTACAACATTTTCCTGGTTGGTGTGCCTTCCCTATCTCGCAATCTTTAAGATCCTATTCACATCTGCATCAGAAGTTCCATTCTATTGCAGAGGCTCAGGTGGGTCTGTTATATGACGGACAGCAAGGGCCCCTGATGGACCCCATCAACTACAATGGGGTCTATCTGGTTTATGATCTGGTGTCCATCACTAACAGAAAAAATAGCACTGCATTTAGCGCTATTTTTCCATAATTTCTGACAAAAATCTTACATGTACAAGTTGTAATCCCTTGTTCACTAGCATCAGCTATTTAAAGGTGGTTTAATGTGGAGCTCAAAGGGACTCTATGTCCATACAATTCCTATAAATGATAAAAAAAATTTAAAATATTAAAATCTTAAGTTTTAATCAAAATCTGTTCTTTCTTATTTTGGATGACATCTGGCATACAAGTCCAGCAACATCAGATGTCATTCAAAAAGAAAAATCCATTGAATATTCTACTGGCACACCAGTAATCACATCTGTCCAAGTATTTAAAAGGGGTTTCTCACTACAAGGGACAAGTAATTGAAGACTTTTTTTTAATACATAGGTCAATAGATTTTATTTAGTCTGAGATAAGAGACATTTAATGTGCTCTGAGTGCACACAGTTTTCTATGGTTCCCTGACCATAACTCTGTTATTTGAGGAGAGAGTGACGTCACTCCATGGACGAACTGAGCTAACTTCCTCACTCCAGAGAAAAACTAATAATCTGTAACAAAATTACAGATAAGCCATTGTTTCCAGTCCTTACAGCACATGTACCTTGTGTTTACTGAAGAGAGATGACATCTCCTCCACTTGTGGAACAGCTCAGCTAGAAGCTTAATAAACTAATTACTGCTCTAAAACCACCCACAGCTTGAGGAGACAGAGTTAGTGTAAAGTGCTTGTGACTCAGTGAAACAGCCCCGTGAGAAAACCCCTTTAAGTAGAGAACTAGAAGAACAAGTCACTTTTTGTACAGTTTGGCATCTGAAAACACAGAACTGAACAAGTAAAAGTGTTAAGTATTCTTTAGTGAGCTGTCATTACCTGTAAATCATGTATAGAAAACGGCTCTTCATAGATGTAAGCAGCATCTGCACCTGCAGCAAAACCAGACATGGTAGCTAAGTACCCACAGTATCCTCCCATGGTCTCAATGATGAATACTCTCCTCTTTGTCCCAGCAGCAGACTGCTTGATCCGATCACATGTCTGGAGAGAAAGAAGACATACTTCCATACGAGCAATAACAAGTCTCCATACATGACTGGCAAACATATGTCACTGAAAAAAACTGACAAATGTCCTCCATGATACAAATACTGTATTGTTCATAATTGAACTGCATGCTTGTTACTTAGATGATTAGGTCTGCTTCTTTGTAAAATCCCTGCAAATTCCAGTGATGAAGATGGAACCTTTTCTGCCGAAGTCGGCTGAGGTAACAGCTGCCTGTAAGAGAGTAGTGCTTTCCAGGAAACCTTGGGGTTCGTCTACACGACAAGTATTTACAGGTGGATTTTTAAACTGATCTGGCTTTTAAAAACCATAAAAATCTGACTGTAAACCATCTCCATAGACCTCAATTGAAAATCCGAGTTGTAGTCCGCAAAACTTGGATTTTCTTGAGGTCGGATTTCAAAAATGCAGTTTTGGCAAAAAACGTAGAACATGTTCAAAAATCTGCCGTATTTTAGGACAAAAATGCATTTCTAACATTTCTATGTCGGAGCCGTGTCCAAAACCCCATAGAGATGAATGGGACTCGTTTTCTATAAATCCGGCAGAGAAAAAATTAAATACGTTGAAAACCAAGTCAAAATACTCGTCTGACGACATGGTTTTAGGATTCTGAATCTGACAAATATTTTGAAATATGTCATGTGGACGTACCTTACGTATCACTATATACAGTATTTGAGCCTTTCATCTGAGGTTTACTTTTACGACTTAAGTTTGATAGAAGGTTCCAATAATTGATGTAAATCTGCCCAGTGGAGACCAAAATGACATGTTTTTGGTCTTTTCTGGGTGAACAGCACTATGGATATATTTTACTTATATGTATACATATATGTGCATTAAAGGGGTGTCCCCATGAAGAAACATCCTCCTCATAGGTTGGCTACTAGCTTACAAATGTTACAGTTCTCCCCATTTATTTCTATGGGAGTCCAGAACATAGACGAGTGAGTGTTCTTGGCTATATTCGTAACTTCCGTATAAATAAATGGCCTTTCTCATTTTGTAAAACGGTTGGCTAGCTATGAGCCAACCTATAATGTGGATGTTCTTTTGTGGGAACACCCCTTTAAGCCCACGATGAAATGTTGTGTTTCTGTTCTACATAGATTAAGTAAATTAAAGACCATAACAGTTTGTATTAGTTAACGGCTATATCTGGCTAAATATACTGAAGCTGCTAGTGCCCCGATTTAAAATAAAATAAAATAAAAAAACATAGCTCCCCTCTCCTATCCTTTCCACTGCTCCTGCCATCTCCCCTGGCTCTACTATTGACTTTTGTAGGTTGGCTTGAGATCAGGTCATGTGTCACTGACGACATAGCTACACAGAGCTGTTTACTTCCGTACAGTGATGTTGGGCAATGGCATTTGACTGCAGCAGCCCATGAGTGGCTGCAGTGATCCTGAGCTGACTGAAGAAGCCAGAAGAAACAGAAGAACTAGGGGAAACGGTGGTTGGCCTGGAATAAATATACCAAACGTAGCTAATAGCAAACGCGTTTCAGGCATTATAAATCTTACCCTTGTTCACAGCTGTGAACAAGGGCAAGATTTGTAATGCCCGAAACGGCTCGTGCAGTATCATGAGGTTGGACACATCTTGAGGAGGAGGAACCAAGGTGTGCATTATGTGGCTAATAGAGGTGAGCATTATGTGGCTAATAGCGGTGAGCCTCTGAACTATTCTCTGAATGCATGCTGGAATAAGTATGGCCATATTTATTTTATTAGGGCACCAGCAACCTCAGTATATTTAATAAAAATAAACCAGACAACCTATTTAATTCACATGAATGGCCCCCACTAGACCTGTATGATGTAGCCCAGTGTTTATAAGACAAGTACCCCCTAGCTACAAAGTAACTCCAATGCTATGATCATGCACTTTGATCTTTATTAAAAGGACAGCATAGCATAGGCATGGTGAGTGTACCCCTTAAGACACAGCACATAGCACGTGAAAGATAGACGTTAAGTAATGCAGCCACGATGTTCGGGCCGGCCATCGAGATCGGGAGTGTCACGGAGGCGAGTATGCTTCTTTTTACTAATCATACCCTAACAGACCAACGAGCTTTTGTAAGTCCTGGATAACCCCTTTTATGTGCCCTAGAACATGCAAGAATGTCAACCAACACTAGAGGCGCTGTGTGTACACCCCTCTGTCACATTTATTCATATAAATAGAATTTTGTGACCACCACAAGACTATGGGTAATATGTATGAATGGGGCTGCGCTTTGAGGCCAAAAACCTGTCATACCCTGTTATATAGATTTATGAACAGTCGTACGCCCAAACTTTACTCTACAACAGACATGACACTTTTGAATTTGCCAAGTTAGCACGAAATTTACGTATGCACCAAAATTTGGCGCTAATCTGTCGTACAAATCCATACTAGTTTCAAAGTGGCATGGCTGAGCGAGTTTTTGTCGTAGAAGGGAACACATGTATAAAGTGCTATGAGATACTTTCATACATACATTTGCTATTGTCTTTCTCAGATCACTAAATGTAGGAGGAACAGTGCTGGGTGCAGCTTTTTGCAGCTGTGTCGTGCATTGTGCTTTGTTATATAGAAGTTAAAGACACATAGGACAAGATGGAGACGAATACTTACTGTAGTAATCGTGTTAAGGGCTGTATCGGCCCCAATGCTAAAGTCTGATCCAGGTACATTGTTTGATACAGTGGCTGGGATAACAACAATTGGGATACATAGCTCTTCATACTTGGCACGTCCTTCCACCAGCTCTAGGCTGCCTGTGTAGGCCTGCAGGAAATACATGCTCATTACAAAGACATATAAGAACAGGTGGAGGCATTTCCACAATGACGTATGGTTGACACATCTGCTGAGTGGAGTTTCTGAAGTATTTATAGCAGAGAATATTGAGTTTTGAGAAATATAGAAAGTGTCTGTGGGGTCTGAGAAATGTAGGTACAGCAATGCAGAGCAATCTAGATCGGAGGCCCAGTACATTAGGATAATTGGTTTATCCTAAGGCCTGGATCACATCTGCTTTGGCCTTATGTGTAAAACGGATGGAAGGGAACTACAGCAAAAAAAACACATACATTAACTGGTAAAAACATAAGTACAATTGTCAGGTTGTTTTTTTTTTCTTTTTTAACTATTCTGTCGTAGGGATCCCTAAAAAACGCATACTTTTGTTTCCATTTGCATCTGTTTATTTCACTTATAAAGTTATCCTTTTTAAATTTTTGTTTAATTTTTAAATATCATGGCCAGAAAAATTTATAGATCCGTTCAACAGATGTAAAAATGAATGCAAACAGATACCCATACGTTTGTAGCTATTTTCCATTGACTTCAATGTAAAAAAACAGAAGGGTCCTTTCCATCAGATTTCTGTTTTGTTTTTGTTTTTTCATGGAAACAATAGTGCAGCAGACCACGTAAGTTATATTTTAAATTTTTGTCTTACTAAGACAACTCCTTATGAAAAATTAAAGGGTACTTATAATAAAAAAAAAAAACAAAAAAAAAAAAAACTTGCGACAGGGTTTTTGGTGGTATTTTTTTTTTATTATGAGTGGGTATGGAGTAACCCCATAAGACCTTGCATCCTCAAACAGGTGAGCTGGAAGATATACATGTCACAAACTTTGATGGGTGGGGGTCTGGGTGCTGAGAACTAAGTACCTTTAGCTGGCTTTTTTTCACTGAGCCTAGTGTGCAATGTATACACTTTTTGAGGATCTTAATACCCATCCCTATGTAGAACACTTCTGCCCTTTCTTTTTAGCGATTTGAGGGTCTCCGCACCCAGACTCCCACCGATTAAAACTTCCAATGTGCCACAATTATATGTCAAAAGTTTTTAAAATGTAAGGTATTCTTTAAGCGATCAGCTGATTGTCCATCGGCGATCGCCAGGGGAAGTTGCATGTGGCAATATAGTTTCACCTATAGCAGGTGCTGCAGGGAAAATGAAGCGTTATATGGCAGCCATTTAGAAGGCCTTTCTATCTGTGCCTGTAGTGTGTAATATAACCATGTTCCCACATGACACATATACATAAAGACACATCATTACTAGCAGCCAGTATACTCCACAGCCTCAGCAAAATGGCTTACTATCAGCAGAACACGGTGACCAGACCCGTGGGACATAACCATTGCCTTTACTGTTGTGTATCCAGGTATTGTAAATCACTGTATTAATTAAAGAGGTTGGAAAGAAAATCTGCCTAACGGTGCCACCCTACAGGTCGTGTGTGGTACTGCAGATTTGCCGGATATACTTCAATGGCCGGAGCTGCAATACCATACAAATCCCATAGATTGGTTTAGCACCGCTTCTGAAAGAAAGCAGCCACATTTTTCTAATTCTGTAAAACTCCATCCTGTGACATCATTGTGTGAATTATGCATCAATTATGCAGTGAATAGCTACCCTCTGTGCATCAAGGTCCTCTCTTAACCATAAACTGCAACATCACAGTCTTTGTTATTACTGTACTGTGACTAGACTATGTCACTCCTGTTTTGTGATATCACTATGCGCATTACCTCTAGATAAGTCATAGAATCTGTGAGAACCTTACTCTGACATCACTAAGTGCACTGCCCCAGGGTAAACGAGACTCTCCAATTGCTTTACTGTGACACAATTATGCGCATTACCACTGTGGAAGTGAAGGACTGCTGTGTTGTGAATTTACTATGTGTAATATCCATAGTTAAGTAGTAGAATAGGATTACTGAACTGTGAAATCACTGTGCAAATTATCCTTGGATAAGAGACTGACCAAGATTCATATACTGTGACATTAATGTGTTGGTTATTCCTGCATTGTGCTACCACTATATGCATTTAACCTAGGGTGAGTTAAAGGGGTTTTGCTACGAATGCATTTCATGCCTAGTTTGTCCTGCTTCAGCTGACAGTGTGTTCAAAAGAGAGAGTGTATGATTTGTTTGAACTACACATCATGTGATCCAGCAGGTTTGATATCTCCATGTGTTTCCCCAGTGTGCTCACTCTAGTCAAACAAAGGTCTATTTACGTAAAGAGCTATAAATAGCTACAATGTATCTGAGTGGTTAGCACTTCTGCTTTCCAACATAGGGCTCCTAGGTTCAAATCCCTGTAGGAGCCAAACGTGGATTATTTTTTCTCAATGCACATGCCTGGATTGAGGTTCCTTTTTTCTTTTTATTTATTTGCACTGTTTGACTAATTACTAAGGAGTAGAGAGGACAGGAGTAGGAGTAGAATGACAGCACCTGGGGTTGAACCAGGGCCGCCATCAGAAATTCCAGGGCCCCATACAGGTGAAGCATCGGCCCCCCCCCCCCCACGTCAACCCCACCCTCTACCAATCCCATCGGCCCGCCCCCACTCAGATATGGCACCCCCCGCCTCAGACACAGCACCTCCCGCCTCACATACTCCCCCCCCCCCAGGTTCAGACACCGCCCCCCCAGCCTCACATACAGCCCCCCCAGCCTCACATACAGCACCCAGCCTCACTACCCACCCCCAGCCTCACATACAGCACCACCAGCCTCACATACAGCACCCCCAGCCTCACATACAGCACCCTCCAGCCTCACATACAGCACCCCCCAGCCTCCAGGGGGGAGGGGGATCACTGGGGCAGAGGGGGGGCTTCAGTGGGGCCCCCCTTTATCTTAGCGTGTGAGGAGGGGAACCGCACTCCCATCACAGCACTGAGTGCTCTTTCCATTATTATAGCTGCAGCCGCTGCGTCCGTGACTTACTTTCATTTCTCCTGCAGTGGTGATCGAAGTCGGCTCCTCCTCTCTCTCTCTACCAGCAGGAGTCACTGAAGCCCCGCCCACAGGCAGGAAAGGAGGAGCCAATTCCGATCACCACTGCAGGAGAACTGAAAGTAAGTCACAGACGCAGCTGCTCGGCTTTTATGATGTAAAGAGCGCGGCCCCCCCTCCTCACACGCTGAGCCGCACGGGCCCCTGCGGATAGTCAGCAGTGCCGCGGGGCCCGAGCACAGGCTGATTAGATAATGAAACAAGAGGGCCTGCTTGCAGCGGGCCCCGTACACCAGTACCCCCTGTACTGCGGCCCTGGGTTGAACACTCGTTCAGCAGTGAGTGTAATTACTAAGCAGGGAAGAGACTGACAGTAGCTGCCTGAGAGGAGAGGTGATGACTGAACATGTGTGGCCAGGACTGAGGGGCTCTCGTCCCCTGGAGACGAGCTGTACACTATGGATCACTAATTGAGCAGCTAAAACACAAATAGTAGAGAATTTTTAATAATGATGAATGGGGAAAATGTTTATAATTTTATTTGCAAGCTAGCCATGTTAATTTTCCTGCATGGTAAAATCCCTTTAAGGCTTCGTTCACACGGCTTATTTTGCCGCGGATTGCGCGCCGGATTTGCGCTGCAGTACGGCGCCAATCCGTCGGAGTAATTACGGTAATCCACTGCCTCGAAAAAAAAAATGGATTCCGTGCTTCCCCACTCGGGGAATCCGCGCGGGGGGAGGGGAATTTACATGCACATTATTTATGGCGGTAGCCCGTAAACAATGCTTTCTATGGGGCCGGGGGGCGGGGCCCCCCCCCGGCTCCGGCCCCCCCCTTATTTTCCCGGGGATTTGTGACGCAATCCGGCTCACAAAAACCCTCGGGAAAAGCCCGGGGGAACCGGCCAAGGATTCGGTGTTTTTCTTATTTTACATGACTTGCATCCCCCTTCTTTTAAAGCACTTTTTTGTTAAAAGCCGCTGAACTTTTGTGACTTTTAAAGGGGGCCCGCCCCGATATTACACTCCAAAAAAAGTGGGCCAACAAATTATAACTCCTTTTTTATTAAAAAAAATAATTTTTATTTCTCCTTTTAAATTATAATAAGTCAATAGTGGTACGTAACATAACATTAATTAAATTATATCTTGGGTCATTATACTTTTTTTCTCAAGCTTTTTTGCGGGAACAGCAATTTTACGTAAAGTTTTTCGCTCCTTTTAAAACAGCTTTATCAAAATTTGGGTCCCTCTTGTTGTTTAAGGGTTTAACAAATGATGCGTTTTTGGGGGAAAAGCCCCTTTTGAAAAAAAAGGAGTTACTAATATTGATTGTGACCACTGTTTATTGGAGTATTGTGACATGACTATGCCCATTACCTCTGGGTAAGTAATAGACTCTGTGACTGCTGTATCGTAACTTCACTTACCGCATTACCACTGGGTAAGTGATTGTGCCTGTGATATAAAATGGCATTGCCCCTTGGTGTGTAGACTATGATTGCTTACAGTAAAATCACGAGTGATCTTTTTTCCTGGATTAGGAATAGGCTCTGACTAGGATAAACTAGGAGGTACTGTGTCATCACTGTGAATGTTACCTCAAATCCCCCAATAACGATCAGTCCATGTATGTTGAAATTGCTTATATTGTTACTAATTTCTTCAAAATATTTCTTCGGCAGCACCCTATGAAAAAAAGGAAAAAAAACAGTATGTTATGTCCCACACAAACACAACATATAATATATAAATTTTTAATATAATATTTAATATAATAATATATATATATATATATACATAATAATACATATGTATATATATTATACAAAGTGTGTAAAAAATTATAACATATTTATATATATTATATTTTTATATAAAAAATTACACACATACACACATTTATATATATATATATATAATATACAACACACACATATATACCACATACAAAATTGTGTGTAATATAATGTATATATATTATTTTTATGCCACTACTCATGTATATATTATTATTTAGATTTTAAAGCGCCTTGATTCCGGGCCTGTACATTGGGGGGGGGTTACTACATAACTAAGTCATGACATTAAAAAAATTTTAATAACGAGTACAGTGAAATGTAATGACAATTGGCACGACAGAGGGCGGGAGGCCCCTCCCCGCGAGGGCTTACAATCTACAAGGGGGGGGAAAGAGACAGGAGGGGGGGCAGACATGTTTGTGGGGAAGTTGAAACAAGGTTGTGTAGGTTTAGGCAAGCCTGAAGAAATGGGTTTTCGGGTTTGCTTTTGAAGTGGTGAAGGGGAGGGGGTCTGATGTGTTGGGGGTATTTTCCAAGGTGGGTGAAGCAGGGGAAAATCTTGGGGACGGTTGTGTGAGGACAAAAAGGGGGAGAGCAGAGGAAGGTCCTGTGGGAGCGGAGAGGGTGGGGGGTTTTTGGAAATTGGGGCAGAGATGTATGGGGGTGAGGTCATTGAGAGCCTTGTAGGTCTGGTTAGTACTTAAAATTAATTTTGGGGCAAGGGGAAGCCAGTAAAGGGTTTGGGGCAGGGGGGAGGGGCAGGGAGTACGGGGGAAGAGAGGGTAAACGGGCAAGAGTTAAGGAGGGTTGGGGGGGCGAGGGTGCTAGATGGGGGCCAAGAGAAGGTTGCATAGTCTGGGGGAGATGACAAGGCATGGATCAGCTTTTTGTACGTCATAGTTGAGGAATGAGCGAATGCGGGATTTTTTTAGGTGGAGGCGGGAGGTAGGTGGGGTTTGGTTTTTGGGGTTTGAAAGATAGGCGGAGTCTAGGATACCCCAAAGGGGAGGGACTTTCGGGACCGGTTTAGAGTTGAGCCCTTTGACTGTAAAAAAGAGATCAGGGGGAGGGTAAGGGTTGGCGGTGGGAAGATGAGAGTTCTGTTTTCCAATTTAGTTTTAGGGGGCGTGTGAGAAGAAGGGGGAAATGGACGACGACAGTCAGGGATCGGGAGAGTAGGAAAGGGCATCTGGGCCGGAGGTAGGTTGGGTTGTCAGCATAAAGGGCGTAATAAAACCATGTGACTATGGCTGACCCAGGCCAAGGGTGTAGTAGGAAGAGGTGGGCCCGGACTGCCCTTTGGGGGGGCACCAACAAAGAAGGGGCCCGGGGGGGGAGGTGGGGCGAGAATGAGAAGGGCGCTGAAAGCCGATCAGTGAGGTGAGGAGATCCAGGAGGGGCCCAAACGTGAGCCGAAGAGGAGGGGAATTTTTAGCAGGGGGGGAATTGGGCACGGTCAAAGGAGGGACGGTCTAATAGAGGGCACAGAGTAGTGGCATGGGTTTTAGCATTATTTGGCATGTGACTTTGGTTAGGGGGTTTCGGTAGAGTGGTGGGGTCGAAAACCCGTTTAGTGGGGCAAGAAGAGGTTGGAGGAGAGGTGGGAGGACAGCTGAAGATACCCTGCTGCTCGAGGAGTTTTTTTAAGCAAAAGGGACAGGGGATGGGGCAATAGTTGGAAGGAGGAGGGGCAAGGGTTGTTTTTTTTTTGGGGTAGTAGCTGTTTAAAGGGGAAGGGAAAATGCCAGAGGTTGTGATAGGTTGAAGAGAGGGGAGGGGTGGGATGATAGAAACTTGTCTGAGTGCCGTGGGGGAAACAATTAAGGGGAAGAGAGGTTGCAAGGGTAGGGGGGGGTGGGGGGGGAAAATGGGGCTGAAGCTTTCTCTGATGTGGGTTGACTTCTGGGAAGTGAAGGCAAAGTCATTGCTGAAAGGAGGGAGGGGGAGGGGTGTTGGTGGAGGAGAAAAAGAGTGAAGGTTTTTAATTTTTTGGGTTTTTTGGGCAGGGAGGATATAGAGTGGTGAAATAGTCCCATTTGGCTGAGGTGAGTGGGACTTAAATGTCTGCATGAGTGTTTGTATAAGTCATCAATGGAGTGAGTTTTCTTCCAGTGGCGTTCGGCAGCTTGGAAGCACCCCTAAGCTTTTTGGTAGAGTCTGTGTGCCAGGGTTGTCTGTTGATTTTCGGGTTCTGTTGTGTGTAAGAGGAGCGACTGAGTTCAAGGGCGGTGATGATTGTATGGTTGTAGAAAGTGGTGGCTGCGTTGGGTCATTGAATGAGGAGATAGTGGAAAGAGGCGAAAGAGAGGTCGGGAGAGAGGGGTGAGGGTTGAGGTTTTGTGATTCCTGCGGGGTCGTTCGAGTGTTGAGACAGGAGGAGAAGGTGGAGAGGAGATAGTGGTGAAGGTTAGCAGGTTTTGGTCGATATAGGGTGGGGGAGTTTGAGATGTTTAGATAGGGGCCCGAGGCGGGTGAGATGGGTTCAGTGTCACTACATAATGTTGTGTGTATTTTATATATTTTTTTTTTATTTTTATCCATTTTTCAAACCTGTGTTTTTATTATTAAATCTAATATGTTAGTTATTACAAAACAACAACATATACAACAATATACACACATGTTATTTTAAATATATATAAATATTATATTATACACACCACCATATACATATATATTTTATATATATATATATTTCACCACACACCATATATACATGTGTATATATTTTTATATATAACAAACACACCATATATACACACATAATACATGGTTATATATATATATCCACACACAAACACACACACATCATATATACAATATATATTCCCCACACACATATATATATTATATATTTATATTATTTCACACATATTACATATATTTATTTTACCCACATATATACATATATATAACACACACAAATATATACATATAATATATACACACACACACTTTATACATATATATATTACACACAAAACACACATATATATATATATATATATATATATATATAATAATAACAACACACACATTATATACATATATATATACACACACACACACTATATCAAAATATATATTTTAACACACACACAACATATATACACACATATATATATACACACACAACCATATATATACACACATTATATATATTTTACACACACACACACACACACATATATATACACACACACACACACATATATACACATACACATATATACACACACACACACACACATATATACACATATATACATATATATTTATATAAAATATATATATATATATATATATACATACATACATATACACACATACACACACACACACACACACATATATATACATCAGAATCCCCATCTATCAGCACACTACATGCTGGGGAGATAAAACATCTTCTAGGATCATATTACACAGTATGTGATTTTCCCACTTGCTAGCTTAACAATTTTCTGAGGATTTATAACAAATTAAGGAGAACCACCCCATACAGTCTTATTACTGGCAGACTCTCTGACAAATCCTGCAAGGTTTCTGTGTGCTTAAATAAATATGGTATTCAAGACCCTTGACAGGAAACCTCAAATTAAAATTAATCAGTAAGAGAAGATTACCTTTTAGTTCCAAGTCGGGAACCACCTTGTCCTGTCCATCCACCAACACCTCCCCATCCAATTTCTTCAATCTAGTTTTATAAAAATGATGGCAATGTAAATGTAAACCTAAATGTTATACAAACAGAACATCAAAAAATACCGTTTTACTGATGTACAAAGAAATTCACTCATACCAGCTAGTGGTTTTTGCAAAAAGAAAAAAAATGGAATCTCGGAAATCAAGATAACTGAATGGAGGTGAACACACAAACCACAGGATCCTTTTTCTAAATTAGTATGGGCACTGCAGCTGATTTTCACACATGCAGCCCCAAATTCCCTGCTTCTCATTATACAGTATACAAAAATTTCCAAAAGGGAAAATCAGCACCGCTTCTTCTCATAAAAATCCGACTTTATTATGAGAAAATTCCATAAAAATAGTACAAACATATGTGTCTTCCATGTTATAGCAAATCAAAAAAGAAAAATGGGTTTTTCTAACGTGTTTCAACCACACGATCCTTAATCACAATATTTTAAAAGGGGTTTTGCCAAAAAATAAGTTTCCCTTCCCTTTTCTGCTCGAGGAGAAGATAAAAACAGATGCAACATAGGGGGGAGGAAAGGGGAGTAAGAGAGAAACGAGGGGCGTCGCAATGTGCACTCAATAATTACATTACAAACCCGTGTATTCTTTACAGCAGAAGCCCCATACACTGCCCTTTTCTTCCAAATCCCCCAAAGCTTGTTCATGTTCCCCGTCATCAGATAAGAAATACAAACACGCAAGGTGGGCCCAACAGCTCGGTGTGCTAATGTAAACTGTCAGGGAAAATAAGGGGAGGAGCAAGCTGTAGATCTCACAGGTTCACTTTTTTTAATTTACATATATTTAGAAAATGTTTAAATCCCTATTTTGGGGGAAATCCCACGAAAAACTTTCTTTGGGTGAAAAACCCCCTTAAAAAGGGCCCTTTATTATATGATTAAGGATTCAGTGCTGTCAGATACGCATTAGAGAAAAGCCCTGTGTTTCCTCGCCGATTGTGCAGCATCATGGAAGATATATATGTTTGGATTACTTTTATGGTATTTTCTGAAAAATAAATGTGTTTTCGTAAGATGTGGCGCTGATCCCTTTTTTTTTTTTTTTTAAATCCTTTGCATACCACAATCAAAAAAAGGGGGATGGAAAAAAAAAAAAAAAATGAGCACACTGAGCGTTAGCTGACCATTTATTTATATGATAGAGCTTCACCCGTTCCCCCATGATGGGGAAAATTTTGGGGCAAGAAATTTATATGGGGGGAAAGGGTTTTTTTTATGCAGTGTGCACCCCCCTTTGTGGCAGGAAAGGAAAAGCCTTCACTGTGCATTAGGAAGCCGGGGAAAACAAAAATTTAATGCCAAATTTCCCTTACAATGTGTTTTCTACCTCCATTAACGGCACTATATTACTCCTGTATAGCTTCAGGTTAAGAACAAGTACTAAAAGTTGGAAAACTGCGTAAGGAAGGAGAACGATGCCACTTCCAGTTTAAGGGCCCCTGGTTTTTTTTGTGACTCTTGTAATATAAATTTTTCATTTTAATAAAATGCAAAAAATTTATGTCCCCCTTTTGAAGGCCCCCAAATCCCTCATGGGGGGCAGCGAACATCCCGTGCCCTGAAAAAAAATTCCCTTTTGACAGTGGATTCACGGAAACATTATGCCAGCTTTCGGGGGGTCCAACATTTTTAGCACAGCGGGGTTTTAATTCCCCCTTTTTAAAAAAAGATTTGTAAAATTTGTTCATAAGGCTGTAAAAAAGAAAAAAAGGACCTCAGTCCAACCCATAACCCTACTGTGTTGATCCGAGGAAGGCAAAAAAAAGCCGTAAACATCTTTTACATTCGAAAAAGTGTTTTCAGGGCGGCCCAATTTTTCCCACATTGGTAGTGGATTTTCAAAAACACATTTTTTCCCCCTTAAAAAAAATATTTTTTTTAAGTTTCTTACCCATACCCTTTTTTAAGATTATCTATAAAAAATTTCTCTGGGGACAGGGCTTTCAGGGGTAGCACTAAAAGGCAGTTTTTAAAAGGTCCTAAACTTGTACGACCCCCCCAAAACCCCCCACCAAATGGCCCCAAAAAAACAGGGATTTTTCAAGTTGGGTTTATACCCTTTTCAAGACTTTTCTCTTTTTCTCGGGTTCACTCAGTCCTTTCAATTCGGGGCGGCTATAAATTAAAAAATATTTTAAATTTTTAAAACTCTGCTCTGTAGTTACATCATTGAATGTACACACTGCCATTTGTATTATGTTGGCTCCATACACGCAAATTAAAAATTCGGTGTGTGAAACCCAATTCAAAGGATATCCCCGGGAAAACCAAATTTTTCTACGGCCCAGATTTTATCAACTCTCACCAATCCCCAATAAATTTTCAGGGCATTTTATAAAAGTAAAAAAAAAGTTAGGGAAAAAGGAGGTAATCTTTTTTACCGATTACGTGATGGAAGCCTTTTTTTGGGTCGTTATTTAAACACCTATGGCCCCATGCCTCAACTACGAAAAGAAATCCTTTTTCATTATGAATGATAATTTTTAATTTTTTTTATAGGGCCCGGCTGTTTTAGTATTTATTTTGGTTTTTTGGGGGTTTTTTTTTTCCCTTTTTTTTTCTCTCTTTTTTTTTTTCTTTTTTTAATTTTTTTTTTGCATATGTGCTACTTGCTCTCTTTTTTTTTCCCTTTTTTTTTTTTTTCTGTCATAGGAATTATATTTGTGGGGCCCCTGTTGGTATTTGAGATTTGTATTTCATTTTATTTAGTTGTTTTTATCTCAGGTTCTTGTCCCCAGAGTAATGAGGCAGTCTGTTGTATATGTCACTATATATCGCGCCGACTGTCTATGCTGTCTTTGTCCGAGCCATGTCCGCTTCGGTCCCAATTCTGTCGTTGCAGGCGCGGCGGGTTTGCAGGCCGTAGGTGCGCAGGCGCCGATCCCTGCCCGTACTGTGGTTGTGGGTAAGATTCCGGCTTCGCCCCCGACTCCTTCTGCGAACGCGTGTCGTTGTCTGGGATGCCGATATTGCACAGGCCGCGGCGTTTCTTACACAGGTATGGATATGTTCATTGCAGGACATGTGACCGGCCCTAGGCGTTGCTGTCATCTTCCTACAAGCTGCCTTCTCTCCCACAGGTGAGTTATATCAGCTGTTCATAAACCATGTATATTTAAACAATTACGTTTCCTGTGTAAAACATGCTATGATTAAGTGGCATTTCGCCCTGAAACGCGTAAGGTTCATTCATCTCCCCTGTGCATGTTTGCCGTTTTATTTTAAATATTACTCAATAAATATAGGATTTTTTTATTGGCCTTTGGACTGCTGGACCATACGTTTGTGCTTGCTAGAAGGCAAATAAATGGCGGATGTCAATTGTCCCATACAGGAGGAGAAACCACTTCCTCACTCCAATATGTCAATCGGAAAAAATCTCTGGATCAATGTCATATTTCAAGTTCCCTTAACCTGTAATGATATGTTTTTCAAAAAATGCACCTAAGCCCTTCTTGAACTTGTTTAATTAATCCACCATTACAACCTCTTTTCTTCGCGAGTTCTATAGTCTCACTACTCTTACAGTAAAGAATCCTCGTCTATGATGACTGTGAAACCTTTTTTCCTCTACATCTAGAGGATTCCCCCTTGTTCTGGTTACAGACCTAGTTGTAAAAAGATCATGTGACAGTTCTCTGTACCGTCCATTCACATATTTATATTTGGTAAGTAAAAGGGTTGTTTCACTACAAAGATCAGCTTTCAACATGTAGGGATCGGTAATTGAAGACGTTTTCTAAATACATTAGTTTTTTTTATTTATCCCTAGTCAGGAGATGAGAGATTTTATTTGCTCTGAGTGCACACAAGTGTCTCACTTTGCTCTTTGTCTTATCGGATAGCAGGGAGTGATGTCACCACAGGACGGACAGCAGCTTGAGAATATATGTGTTCTCTAACAAACAAAGTGTATTAATTACTTTTAATTGTTTACCTTGACCTCTGAAGCCTTCTGCACTATAGATTACATACCCTGCACTCATGTCAGTGCAATTAGAAGAGCTGGGAATATGGAGCTGATATGCTAATCACTGCTATAGAGCCACCCACAGCCTAACCAGGAAGAGTGAGGAAGCATGAATCTGAAGCTGCCAGTGGCTCTGTGAAACAGCATGGTGAAACAACCCCTATAAATCATCCCTAAGCCATATTTTTCCAAGATGAAGAATCCTAAGTTTAATGTCTTTGTACTGCAATCCACCCATTTCCTTAACCAACTTGGTCGCCCTCCTCTTGACTTTTGTACTGATTTAGAATATTAAAATGATAAATTTTACATGTTTTAGCAACCTTATGACATGCTAGACCAGTACTTGTCATAACTAATGAATACTGAAGACTCCTCCATAGGGATAGTATCTGAACCTGTTCATGAGCTTGCAGATTCTAAATCATGCATACATCACACATGGAGAAGATTGCAGACCTTTGTAGAAGGTGGTCTTATGTGAGCCAGTGTCCTGTACACACTCCAGTTGTTTTCAAAGCTCCTGTAAAGACAAATAAGTATTATGTACGAAGGTAAAGTTTATGGTTTGTAGATAAAACTTGTCTCATTATAGTTAAACTCCACATTTGATTAACATTCGCTCTATACTCAGTAAATGCAACATATAACATCACTGTTATGACCTTTTAATGCTTTCACTTATGTTTCAGCTTGCTTATAGTTTAAAAATATCATGTTGCTACCTGGAAACCATCAAGAAGTAGAATGTAAAAACGTATACCTTTGTATCAATAACTAGCAGGTATTATTATATTAATATGTCAAATTAATAAAAACAAAGTATAAGAAGAAACAACCTCTACTATTGGTTAGAGTAGTGGAGAGCTTCGGATTGAGGTTAAAGTAAAATTCAACATAAAAATCCAAGGGCTTCAGTTTGGATTGGCCTAAATCGATTTTGTGTGAAAATGGCCAAGAAAAAAAAACCATAATCCTTTCCCTAAGTTAAGTTAGGGATGTTTAAGAAGTTTTAGGGTTAACTTACTGGTCCGGTAACACAAGACTCCCATTGTGATCTGACTTCCTGACTTGTGTTTCTACCAAACAGTTCTACTTTGGTTTCATCTGACCATATGACATTCTCCCAATACTCTTCAGGATCATCCAAAGGCTCTCTAGCAAACTTCAGACATGTACTGGCTTAAGCAGGGGGACACGTCTGGCACTGCAGAATCTGAGTCCCTGGTGGCTAGTGTGTTACTGATGGTATCCTTTGTTACGTTGGTCCCAGCTATCAGCAGGTCATTCACTAGGTTCCCCCAGTGTGGTTCTGAGAATTTTGCTCACCGTTCTTGTGATCATTTTGACCCCACGGGGTGAGATCTTGCGTGGAGCCCTGGATCGAGGGAGATTATCAGTGGTCTTGTATGTCTTCTATTTTCTAATTATTGCTACCACAGTTGATTTCTTCACACCAAGCTGCTTGCCTATAGCAGATTCAGTCTTCCCAGCCTGGCGCAGGGCTACAATTTTGTTTCTGGTGTCCTTCGACAGCTCTTCGGTCTTCACCATAGTGGAGTTTGGAGTGTGACTGTTTGAGGTTGTGGACAGGTGTCTTTTATACTGATAAGTTCAAACAGGTGCCATTACTACAGGAAATGAGTGGAGAACAGAGGAGCCTCTTGAAGAAATTACAGGTCTGTGAGAGCCAGAAATCTTGCTTGTTTGTAGGTGACCAAATACTTATTTTCCGCCATAATTTGAAAATAAATTATTTCCAAATCAGACAATGTGATATTCTGGATTTGTTTTCTCATTTTGGGCGACATGTATGAATCTCGCCGCGTCGGAGCGCACCTTTCCGCCGAAATTTGCGGCTGATTTATGTCGGCGCCGGGGCACACTCATACATACCATGTAAAGTCCGCCGCGCTTCGCCAGTGGGTGAGGCGCAGTGCGGGACTGCGCCTAAGATTCGCCGCCCGAGGTAGTACAATCATACATGCCGTGTAAAGTCCACCGCGCTTCGCCAGTGTGTGGGGCGCAGTGCGGGGACCTGGGCGCAGTGCGGGACTGCGCCTCATATTCGCCGTCCAAGGAGGTGCGCTCATACATGCGGGGAAAACTTCACCGCGCCTCGCCAGTGTGTGGGGCGCAGTGCGGGACTCAGTGCGGGACTGCGCCTCACATGTATTCCGATTCGAGACAGGCAGGAAAACAGCGAGAAATCATTAAACATGTCGGTGCAGAGTATGAATGAAAAAATCGCCTTTATAAAGGCGTAAAACATTCTCTGAAAAAGAGCTCAAACCTACAAAAAAAAATACATAAATAAAATCACTTTCCAAAAATCAAGAACGGCGCTACATTGGGAATTTGGATATTGAAAGTTGCTGGGAAATACAGTAATTCAAATTCTGTAAACTCTTCTCATTGGTCGGCATAAACCAGCCAATCAGAATAGGAGCGACAGTGAACCATTAAAACCTATGGAGAAGTATGGACCAATAAAATGCAAAGGCGGGACAGTTCAAAATACAGTAAAAATGCAGAAAAGAGCTGATTGGTTGAGCTAGCGGGGGCTTGGCAATCCTGGTCAATCAGAATAGGAGCGACAGGGACCCATTATAACCTATGGAGAAATATTGACCAATCAAAATCAAAGGCGGGACAGTTCAAAATACAGTAAAAATGCAGAAAAGAGCTGATTGGTTGAACTAGCGGGGGCTTGGCTATCCCGGCCAATCAGAGCGCGAGCTACTTGTCTCATTGTAGTCAATGGAGAGATTGGGGCAATGAAATCTCAGCGCTCAGCGCCGTGCGGCATGGAGTATGATTTAAAAAAATTATTTTATTAAGTTTAAAATATTCTCTGAAATAGAGCTGTAACCTTCTATATACATATATCAATTATATCACGTACAACGCATTTGTCGCCGTCACAACATCAGGAATTGGGATATAGAGAATTGCCGTGAAATACAGTAATTCAAATTGTTTAAGCTTTTCTTATTGGTCGGCATAAACCAGCCAATCAGAATAGGAGCGACAGGCAACCATTATAACCTATGGAGAAATATTGACCCATCATATTCAAAGGCGGGACAGTTCAAAATACAGTAAAAAGGCAGAAAAGAGCTGATTGGTTGAGCTAGCGGGGGCTTGGCTATGCCGGCCAGAGCACGAGCTACTTTCTCATAGAGTTCTATGGGGAAAAGAAATGCAGAGCGAGCTCTGTTTGTGATTGGCCAAGTTAAAAAGGCGCAGGTTATTTGGACCAATGGGAGAGCGAGCGACGCTCCTATGGGTTTTTGAATGCAATCTGGAATAAAACTGTACACGGACGAAATCAAATGATAAGACTCCAGAAGTTGATCCGATGTGTATATAAAATGACCAATAATATTGGTGTAAAGAAAAAAAAATATTAATTCAATAAATTCATTTTTATGTCTTTATTTTCGTTAGCCAAGGATCAATAGTATGGGTGTAACAAAAATAAAGAAATAAAAATGATTTTATTGAATATTTTATTTTCTTTACTCCCATATTATTGATCAGTTTATATACACATCGGTACAACTTCTCTAGTCTTATCATTTGATTTCGGCCATGTACAGTTTTATTCCAGATTGCATTAGAAAACCCATAAGAGCTCATTGGTCGCTCATTGGTCCAAATAACCGCGCCTCTTTTAACTTAGCCAATCACAAACAGAGCTCGCTCTGCATTTCTTTTCCCCATAAAACTCTATGAGAAAGTAGCTTGCGCTCTGATTGGCTGGCATAGCCAAGCCCCCGCTAGCTCAACCAATCAGCTCTTTTCTGCCTTTTTACTGTATTTTGAACTGTCCCGCCTTTGAATATGATTGGTCAATATTTCTCCATAGGTTATAATGGGTCCCTGTCGCTACTATTCTGATTGGTCAATTCTCCTTCATAGGTTAGAATGGGCCACTGTCGCTCCTATTCTGATTGGCTGGTTTCTGCCGACCAATGAGAAGAGCTTAAACAATTTGAATTACTGTATTTCCCGGCAATTCTCTATATTGCAATTCCAGATGATGCGCCGGTCTCGGCGACAAACGCGTTGTTAGGGATTTGATTGATTTATGTTTATAGAAGGTTTCAGCGCTTCTTCAGAGAATATACTACACTTAATAAAAATGATTTTTTAAAATCATACTCCATGCCGCACAGCGCTGAGAATTCATTGCCCCGATCTCTCCATAGACTCAAATGGGACAAGTACCTCGCGCTCTGATTGGCTGGGATAGCCAAGCCCCCGCTAGTTCAACCAATCAGCTCTTTTCTGCCTTTTTACTGTATTTTGAACTGTCCCGCCTTTGATTTTGATTGGTCAATACTTCTCCATAGGTTATAATGGTTCACTGTCGCTCCTATTCTGATTGGTTGGTTTATGCCGACCAATGAGAATAGCTTTCAGAATTTGAATTACTGTGTTTCCCGGCAATTTCCAAGATCCTAATTCCTGATATTGCGCCGTTCTAGATTTTTGGAAAGTGATTTTTTTAAATGTATTTTTTATTTTTGAGGTTTGAGCTCTTTTTCTGAGAATGTTTTACGCCTTTATAAAGGCGATTTTTTTCGGAATCATACTCCATGCCGCACGGCGCTGAGCGCCGAGATTTCTTTTGCGTTCTTCTATGCTTCCTCTCATGTTCCGTTCTCACTTCACTTCACTTCCGCCGGAGCATTTAGACCAGAATCAACCAGGTCTGACTGTCGGAGCTGCCAAGCGCTGCATTGCGCCGCACTTTGCCGACTCGCGATCGTACATGCCTCGGAGTTTTCGAGCGCGCCGCGTCCCACCCCGGAACGCCTACAACGCGCCCATTGCACGCCCCTTCATGTGAGGCGCAGCCGACAGTGGCGAACGCTGCGCCTAACAACGCATCCCTGCGTCCGACAGGGGATTCGGGACGGTGAGGCGCAGGATACGCCAGAAAACAGGTGTAAAGCCCGTTCATACATGTCGCCCTTTGTCTCTCATAGTGGAGGTCTACCTTTGATGTCAATTACAGGCCTCTTTCATCTTTTTAAGTGGGAGAACTTGCACAATTGGCTGACTAAATACTTTTTTTTTCCCACTGTATATGCAGATGCAATGTACTAACAGATTCTGTGCTGCAGAGTTTGGGCTGGATCTGTTACATGAGTGACACCAGTGGTGTCCAACAGACTCCACTGGCTACAATAGAAAGAGAAACAGGATCTATGGCACACCAGAAGGTATGACTTGAATATAATATTTGTATATAAAACTCATACCTTTTGGTGTGCTGTGGATCTGGTTTCTCTCAATCTATGGTCTTACAAGACCTTAACACTCGAGTACCTACAACCCTAGGTGTGCGTAACCATATCTACTACACCCACTGGTTACAATGTCTGTTGGGTGTTCCTTAATCAAGTAGAAAACATTGCCAAAATATTCAAAATCACTTTTTACTATTTCAGAATCATATAAACAATATGTAGAGGAATTTCAGCTATAAACCGCATCAATAAATAGCAAATTGAGCCTGTTATATGTTCAATCTCCATTCAATGGTTTCTGCAGCAAGGATAAGAAAAATAGTCCATACAGCTTATGAGTTCATGGAGGAAGGTGGAGCCCTCAGCACCTGCGTGCTATCAAGCAACGTTTCAAAGGTACACTTATTCTTTTTCAAGCATGAAAAACTGCTTTTGAATATTTTGGCCATGTTATCTACTTGATTGAAGGCAAAATTGGGTTTGGAGGAAGAACTATAAAACATGGCTCTGTGAATACGAAGTAAGGGTTGGTTCACATTAAAACTACAGTCTGTTGGGTGTCTGTTATGGTGACCATTATTTTAACACAAAAAAAAAAATTGCTCTCTGCGCTGTACAATTTTGTTCTGTAACTTTTGAAACCATTTGCATCGGAGGTGCCATGTGAACCCGGTTTAATAGTTTTAGTCAACTTGTTGATTGTTTCCAGGCCGCAACAAACTGTTTTTTCACTACATAAAAACAAGCTAAAAGAAAAGTAAAACAGCAAAAACGATAAGGCAATGTTCACACGGCTTAAAGCCGACGTAATTGCGGGACGGATTTCGCCCCGCAATTACGCTGGCTGCCGTGCCGTGGGGTGGGGGGGTGGGCGGATGGCAGCTCGCCGGCCCCATAGACACTCATTATTCACGGCGCGTACACGCCGTAAATAATGTGCATGTCACTTTCTCCCCCCGCGGCGGATTCGCCAGGCGGGGAGAAGAGACGGAATCCATAGCTCTCTATGAGAACTGTGGATTACCGTAATGACTGGGACGGATTCCAGCCGTATTGCAGCGCAAATACGGTGCGCAGTACAGCTGAAATCAGCGCCCAAATAAGCCGTGTGAACAAGGCCTAATGAAGACATATGAAACAAATACTAGACTTGCCAAGTAAAGACTATATAGTCTTTCATTTAAAGGGATTTTGCCATTACAGCATTGGATATGCCATCAATGTAAAAGATGAACCGACACCTATACCCAGAACAAGCCTCCGAAACCCCTGTTGTGAATAAAGAATACTTTCCATTCATTTAAATGCGAGTTATGATACAACTGCTTGGCTTGATTAAATGGAATGGAGAGTGACCGTGCAAGCCTGTCTAGTTCGCCATTCACAACAGGGCGTTTCGGGGGCCCATTCTGGGGACAGGTGTGGGTCTCGCGTCTGGGATTGACATACTTGACATTGATGCATATGTGAAAGGGGTTTTACCACAAGGGCATCTCATGTCCTCTCTTCAGCTTTCAGTGTCTTTAAAAGGTGGCGTTTCTGCCTTTCAGCATAAGGGTTCTAGGTTTGAATCCCTGTAGGAACCAAATGTGGATTTTTTTCTCAATGCATAAATCTGATTGAGGTTACTTGTTTCCTTTTATTTATTTGCACTGTTAGACTAATTACTAAGAAGTACAGGGGACGGGAGCAGAATGACAGCATATGCCGTCACTAAGGACTGCCTGCCGTCCTGAAAAGCGTTAGCAAGCGTGTACCTATGTTTTATGGATTTCACTATTCTACAACAAAGTTGTGCTACCTTATGTGGATGGTGTGCTGACATTGTTTTCTTTAAGTGATCAAGATTGCAACAGCTGAAAAGTTCACAGCCAGTTCTGAGCACCCTCCAAGATAAACGCACCAAGATTGTCTACAGAGCAGGAGTGGTAAGCACTTTACAACCAGTGTGTTGGATTATATACAGTAGAATGGCAACAACTGGGGTTGAACACTCTCTCAGCAATGAGTGTGTGTAATTAGTAGGCAGGGAAGAGACTGACAGTAGCTGCCTGAGAGGAGAGGTGATGTCTGAGCATGTGCAGCCAGGACTGAGGAGCTGTCATCACTGGTCGTATCCCCTGGAGATGAGCTGTAAACTATGGATCACTAAGGTTGCAGCTAAAACAAAAATGTTACAGAATTTTTAATATTGATGAATGGTTTATTATTTACTTTGCAATCTTCCCACATCATTTTTACATGGTGAGAAAACCCCGTTAATGATATGCTGTCAATGTCTGTGATGACAAAACCTCTTAAGAGGTTGAGACTACTTGGTAGAATCTGGTGAATGCTGCAAACCTTGTAGGAGTGACTGTACTTATTACAGCAATGGAACAACCTGCTATTAGTGCATAACAAAGATGTTAAAGTCAGTTTCTTTTCCAGCTGTAATATTAACCTAGCCTCCAATCCTCAATATAAAAGGACTGTGGACAGTATCTACCATAAAGCTATTATACAGAACAACAAGAAAATTAAAAGGTGGTTGATGTAATGTGAGGTAACTGTGATTGTATAAATGATTCACCAGTGCTCACCTCCCTCTTAGCTTAAGGGCTTCATTAAATCGCTTCTCATTCATAGCTTGTGTCACATCCTTGGTCTGAAAGGAATAACATAAAACTGGATATTACAGCCATCGAGTTTCTTAGAAAAAAATAGCATGTGTGACTACATGTCAATCTTGATTATTGGTTCAAACATTTCTGAAAGATGATTTATACTTGTGAACCCATTTTTATTGTTCCAATAGATCAAATATAAATAATGATGCTGCTTTAGGGCTTGTTCACACGGCTTATTCTGGGACCGATTTCAGCCGTACTGCGCGCCGTATTTGCGCTGCAATACGGCTGAAATCAGTCCCAGGCATTACGGTAATCCACAGTTCCCATAGAGAACTATGGATTCCGTCTCCTCTCCCCGCTCGACGGATCCGCCGAGCGGGGAGAAAGTGACCTGCACATTATTTATGGCGTGTACGCGCCGTGAATAATGAATGTCTATGGGGCCGGCGAGATGCGGGCCCCCGCCCCCTCTGCACGGCAGTCGGCGTAATTGCGGAGCGAAATCCATCCCCGTAATTACGCCGGCAATCAGCCGTGTGAACTGTGCCTTACAGTTTTAAAAAATCCTAGCTTTTAGGATATTCAGCTCCTATGCATTTCCATAGTGACATAGTGGAAACAAACCCTGTGCAGTCTGATCCTGCAGTGAAATGTTACTCTATCTTTCATCTGTCTTCTTTTCTACTGTCTGTAGGTTACAAAGACGACATAGGGAGGCCATAGTGAGTGGAGTAAGACATCACTCACACTACACACAAGGTTCAGTTACACTGAATAAGCCCTAAAAACTTCCCAGACGTCCAAACAGTAAACTTTTATATCCCAAGAACATGTACATGAAGAGTGACATCTTACCACTTGAACACATTCCATTAGAGGCAGACGAATCGCTTGATTTCCGGACAAACTGACCACACAAGCTGGCGTGTCTGGTGTCCCTTCCAATAACGCCATCACAGCTTCAACACCCATTCGACTTCCCTAGATAAGAAAAACAATTACTAGTGAGCTTAACTCCACTATATGCCATAGATAGATAGGAGTGGGAATTAGCATCACAATTTGTAGGCAACAATAAGGATTTAGATGCAGAAAAACAGGGCTTATTTCAAAACACAACCAGGAACAAAAATATCCCAGCAGGTGTTTAATAGCAGCCATTTAACTTTCAACAAAAATAAAAGAAAGTTCATACACCACTGTGTTATTATTACAGTCCGTTTACAGGCAGACAGATTTGTCACAGTCACCTTTTGCAGGGTGGCTCGCTCTCTCTTGCTCCGTAGCACTGTGACAAAGATGGCTCCCAAACACTCTCCAGCTGATTTTTGGAGCCACAGGCTTTGATAAGCCTCCAAAGACCAAGTAAAACCTGGCCTGGAACATGGGAAAAGCTTCCCACCTAACACTACAGCCGTTCCGGAAAAGCCAGCTCATTGCAGCTATACTAACTACTGGTGTCAGTAACCTAGGGCTACTGACCAAGACTTGTTGCCAGGTAACTCGGTGGCACGGTCTTCTTCTGCAACTCAGTCACGTGTGGAAAGTCGGGATGTAGTGGAGGACCGACCACACTGAAGTCCCAGGAACTTAATCACTGAGTATAATAACCTGCTTGGCACATATCTGCCTTCCACTATCTTTCCTGCTGGTTACCTACAATATCAATACACACATGCCTATTTATATAACCACGTCTTCTTTTGATGTCGGCAGCACGTAGCTCATGAAGGAAGTCAGATGTCCTGAGCTGCTTGCTTGGTGAGTATATAAGTTGTGTGATAGGCTGTCTGCACATACATCCGTCATTGCGGTCATGGGCAAAAGGGGCGATTTATTAGAGTTGCTAAAACAGGTTGATTATTGGCTCTCGGGCCAAAGGTGGCAGTATTTCTCAAACTGTGAAGTTTGTAAACTGTTCATGTTCTGCTGTAGTGAAATTAAGATTTTTGTACTTACCGTAAAACCCTTTCCTTGTCCGATTCACTAGAGGACACAACACCTTGGGTATAGGCCCTCATCCTAGAAGGCCTACACTAGGTGGAAACTAAATGTGTTGGCTTCTCCTATTAACACCAGGCTTCTCAAATGGTACAAAAGCCATAGTAAAAAGGATAAACCATAGTCCAATTCCAATGACGGAATGTCCAATCAAGAATCGGAATAAAACATAACAAAAAGAGGGAGGGGTCTCCCAATGAATCAGACGAGAAAAGGATTTTATGTTAAGTACAAAAACTCAAATTTCTCGTCAATATCATTAAGGGACAAAGCACCTTGGGATGTCAAAAAGCTGTCCCTGCGGGAAGGGAGGAGATCATGCTCTGCTTGAGTATGTCACAGTACATGTTGGCATTCCTGGCTCCCCAGAGCCAGAAGCACTCAAGCATTCCCCAAACCTGACACCCACCAATATACTTGACTGTTGGCAAGACACACATCTCTGTACTCCTCACCTGGTTGCTGCCACACACACTTGACACCATCTGAACCAAATAAGTTTATAGTGGCCTCATCAGACCACAGGACATGGTTTCAGTAATCCATGTCTTTAGTCTGTGCATCATCTTTAGAAGAGGCTTCCTTCTGGGACAACAACCATGCAGACCAATTTGATTAAGTGTGGTCTGAGCAATATATTTTGAGTCAGCAAGGAATGCTGGTAGATTTCATTCTGGAAGCCTGCAGACTTGTGAATGCAGTCAGTAAGTTGCAAGCATATTTATAAACTTAATAAAGTTTTTAGGTAGATTACTTCTATATGTATATGAATCCATAGCAGCAAGTTAATGTTCTCACATAAAAGACTGTACGAGCAATTCTATAAGTACTATACTTGTATAGTATAAGGTACTTGCAAAATAAAGTACAGCCAGCAGCAGATTAAAAGTCATCCAAATACTAGCCTTCTGGACTACTACTTTTTTTTCTTGTTATTGCAATTTTCTGCATGAAAAGCATTGCGGTGGTTGCAAATTGAATTGACAGATTTCAAGAGGAGAAAATAGCAGCCTGTAACAAATAATCCATGCAGTATCTATTTACCTACACCACAACCCTTCTAGAGTAATTCTTACCAAGATTCTGTCAAAGGCAGATGGTGTTCCACCACGCTGGACGTGTCCAAGAACGGTGACTCTTGTATCATAGCCAAGACGCTTCACAACTAGCTGAAAAAATTATATAACAAATTAGAAACAAATCAATATTACAAAACCACTATTTTTTACCCTATGAAATGTCATCTCAAGAAACCTTAACTGTTCATGTCGTTAAAATGCTAATCCTGTAATCCCTCTAAAAGCAAGCTTGTCAGTCTTAGGCTAGGTCCATACTTGCAGAGGTTGAACCGTCGCAGTGGTGGAACTGGATCCGTTTCATAGTGAACACTAATGGCGCCCGATTGACCCTACTGACTACAATGGGGTCAGTCGGGTTTCCAACGTGGTCTTCGCCATTTTACTGGAAAAAAATACAGCCGCATGCTGCCCTTTTTTTCTGTCATTTCCAAAAACACTTGTGATGTAGGTTCTGAATGTAACGTCTGATGCAAGTGTGAGCCAGGCCTTATTAATGTCTTCAAGTCAATATGTGATAATTAGGTTGGGGGGGATGTAGTCTACTGTTGATAAATATATAAACTCTCATATGGCCATAGTGCTATCAATATGGAAAAGATTATTCACAGATGAGATATTAACAACCATTAACCTAAATATTGCAAAGATTAAATTAGTGTTGTATGCATTAGTGGTCTTTTTCAATGTAGGACCCTGCAAAGCATGGACACCCTAATGAGATCAATGGGTCACAGTAGCAGAAAAAAATATATTTTGTTTATTTTGGGAAAACATGATACCCTTTAAGGAAATTCAGGAATGCTTTTTGGTCAGTGTCCTTTGCAAAATGTATTATGTAATCCAGAGGTCTCCGAAAGTTTTGTGGCTTCTGAGATACTTCCCATACTATTGTCAGTATTGAACCACACTGACTATACAAAAGGTGATAAGTGGCAATAATTCAGGCTTCCCCAGGCCCGGCAGTACAAGACATTACTAATCACCAACTTTACACAGAACATGAATGAATGAATGAATGAATGAATACCGACACCAATTTTGATAAAAAAACAACTTGTGAATCGTATATTAAAAAGTCAAGGAAATACAGAATAACCTTTGGTCTCCATCCTAGTCAATATAGACTCTGAAGGGTATGTTCACACGGCATGTTGGGGCCTGCAATACGCCTGTTGGCCAGCATGAACTTCTGAAGCGCTCCCACTGGCCTTCACTTTCCCAAGCGCGTAAACACAGAGACATGTTACTTCTTTCTCCCAGCGCGTAATACGCGTTGGGCAAGACGACAGGTAATCATAGGTCTCAATGAGAGCTATGACTGACCATATTTGCATGGCATACTTCTGGTGTATTGCAGCACAATTACGCGCCAAAATACGCCCATAAATACGCCGTGTGAACATACCCTTATATATAAAGTCTATTTACAAGAAAACATTCCAGTGACGTTCATTTAACCCCTTTGGAGCCAGGGTCTCCACAACAGCCATTTAGAAATTTGTATACTATCCTGTCCCATCACCAATTCCAGTCATTCTATATTTCCCTGACAAATTTTGTGAATGACTGAAACTTATCATATGATTCACGAATAGTTTCATCAAAATTGGTGTCGGTTTACGTTATATTCTGGGTGAAGTTGGTGGTTATTAGTGCTATGCTTTTACCATTTAACCACCAATGCCATAGTGCATAAAATTAACTTGAGCTGCCAACAACTGAGGAGCCACAAGCTGTGTGGTCAAAAGCTCAGATAGGGGCAATGCAGATATTGGTGTAGCCTGCATGACCTGAAAATACTTTAATGATGCTAAAATATAACTGATTGCATTTCAGTAGTATTACTTACCTTTTTAACATCCTCTGATGTGATCGGTTTGCCATTCAGGTCAATTGCTCCTTCAGCAACAATTATGATATTCAACCTTGATCCACGGCCTCTAGTCTAAAAATAAAAATGTCATTACTATACTGACCAAAGGAGGGTGCTATAGTAGAGTGATTTCCAGAATACAGGATAGGGTGCTGACGTTTTACACTTGGTTTACCAAGTTTAGAAATGTATTACGTCATTCTATAGAGAAAACTTTTCAGGTACCTCACTCAGTCTTCTGCAAAGATGTTCTTCCCAGTTCTCTTCTGGAGGTGATTCTGGAATAAAAACCCAGTCTGCTCCACATGCAAGTGCAGTTACCAAAGCCAAGTACCTTGAAGATGACAAAGGACAGAACTGTAAATGGTTTATGCTGTACACAATATTAAAGGAAATATGAGTTCACTAATGTAAAGGGTCTGTGTAATAGAAGTCTGTAAGCGGACAACCATCTACACTATGTGCTATTAGCGCATATGAAGGTAATAAGGGTCCGTTTTTATTTTGACATAACTATCTACTATGATTAATTATTAAATTATTTCCATAAAAAACATAAAATATGATACTAATATAGAATAAGTGAAGGTATAGAATTTGTATTCAAGGACTTACCCGCAGTGCCGGCCCATTACTTCCAGGACAAAGGTCCTTTGATGACTGTAACACAACAATATTTGTAAGACATTGTTTTTTAGCTTTTAAGGCCTCGTTCACACGGCTTATTTCGCCGCGTATTTGCCGACGGATTGACGATCGTCAATCCGTCGGCAAATCAGTCAGAAACAAGTCACAGCCTATTTTCTATTGATTTCAATAGAAAATACGGCTCGTCGTTCACACGACGCGTATTTCCGTGCCGGATTGCCACCGCGGATTGACGACGGCAATCCGGACGGAAAAACAATGTGCATGTCAATTATTTACGGACAGATTCACCACCTTCAATGATTGGAGATGGTGAATCCGTCGGGAAATCAGTTACAAATACGTGCCACACTTAGTGGCACTTATTTGCAACTGATTTTCAACTGATTTCAGAACGTATTTACGATCGGCAATCCGTTGTAAATACGTTCTGAAATAAGCCGTGTGAACATAGCCTAACAGTTCCACAACCTTATGAACGATAAATATATTTCTTAAAGTATCTTTTAGAAAAAAAAATAAATATTATATATATATATATATTATATATAATATATATATATATATATATATAAATAATGTATATATATAATATAAATAAATAAATAAAAAGGAAAACTGCTTGCATTCACAAAATTTTAAACATGAAAAAAGATAAGTGCTTTATTTCATGTCCACTGGCAACGTTTCGGCTCACCACAGAGCCGAAACGTTGCCCAGTGGACATGAAATAAAGCACTAACTTTTTTTCATTTTTTAAATTTGTGAGTGCAAGCAGTTTTCCTTCTTTTGTTTACTTATCCGTGACGGGATTTATAACTGCTTGCACCCATCCTATATTTTTGTTGGTGAGGTGCTGCCTGATATATATTATATATATATATTATATATATTATATATTATATTATATATATATATTCACCCATCTATATTATATATATCTTATATATATATATTATAAAATAGAAGAATCCACAGCACTCCAAGGAATCTTGAAAATAGTTTTTAAAATTTATTCACCCATGTCAATGCAACGTTTCAGTCCATCCAAGGGACCTTTTTGAAGCCTTTTTGAAAAAGGTCCCTTGGGTGGACTGAAACGTTGCATTGACATGGGTGAATACATTTTAAACACTATTTTCAAGATTCCTTGGAGTGCTGTGGATTTTTCTATTTTCTACATTGGAGGTCTTAGTGTCGGGACTGATCCGCTGGCACCCATCTATTTAAATAAAATTTGAGTGCTGCAACATTATTTGTTCATATATATATCATATATATAAGAATGTTGACAGGCACTCAAATTTCATTCAAAAAGATGTCCAGCTGTGCAATGGGACTGCAATAGGTTACTTATAGATATGTGACAAAGAAGGTCCAGTTCCAATATAAATCAACATTTTAATTTCTTAGAAGTATGTTTATGGTTTATACAATTATATGTAAAATCTCCTGGAGGCCAAATAAAAAAAGAAGCTTATCACCTTTTCCTGCTCCTCAATTCCAGCACTGGGTCTCTCTGTTTTTTTCGTCTACTTCTGAATTGGGAGGGGTGGGCACGGCTGCAGTGGTTGTGTGCCTCTCCTTACTTCACCATTAAAAGCTGTTCACTTCCTAATGGTGATGTAAGGAAAGTAGCACATGACTGCTGCAGCCAATCAGCGAAAAAAACAAAAGGTCAGAAGAAAAAACAGACCGATGCAACAGGCCAGAGCATACCCACAGTCTAGACTATACCAGGGGGTTAAAGTGCTCAAAATCATTTAAACCTAAATAACACAGAACTCGGCTTCTTTCCCGAGAGAGGGAAAGCCTGCAGCCTATCAGAGTGCAGAATGAGAGGGTCTGCAGGCTGATATTAAGCCCTGCTATGTTAGTCACGTTAATGTCTGGTTTTATGTTGAGAAGGTCCTGTTTAGTTCTAGAAAAAAGGGTCATCTACCCACTAGCCGGCGGAGAGAGGTCACTGAAAGATGGAGGAAGACAGACAGTAAGAAAAAGGGATAAAGAGAGCAAACAGACTAACACTGAAAGAGAAAGGCAGGCTGGGATGGCGGTGTAAAGAGAGAGACAGGCTGAGATCGCGGTGTAAAGAGAAAGACAGGCTGAGATGGCGGTGTAAAGAGAGAGGCAGGCTGGGATGGCGGTGTAAAGAGAGAGGCAGGCTGGGATGGCGGTGTAATGAGAGAGGCAGGCTGGGATGGCGGTGTAAAGAGAGAGGCAGGCTGAGATGGCGGTGTAAAGAGAGAGGCAGTCTGGGATGGCGGTGTAAAGAGAGAGGCAGGCTGAGATGGCGGTGTAAAGAGAGAGGCAGGCTGGGATGGCGGTGTAAAGAGAGAGGCAGGCTGGGATGGCGGGGTAAAGAGAGAGGCAGGCTGGGATGGCGGTGTAAAGAGAGAGGCAGGCTGGGATGGCGGTGTCAAGAGAGGCAGGCTGTGATGGCGGTGTAGAGAGAGAGGCGGCTGGGATGGTCGGTGTAAAGAGAGGGCAGGCTGGGATGGCGGTGTAAAGAGAGAGGCAGGCTGGGATGGCGGTGTAAAGAGAGAGGCCGGCTGGGATGGCGGTGTAGAGAGAGAGAGAGACCGGCTGGGATGGCGGTGTAAAGAGAGGCAGGCTGGGATGGCGGTGTAGAGAGAGACCGGCTGGGATGGCGGTGTAAAGAGAGGGAGTCTGGGATGGAGGTGGAAAGAGAGAGACAGGCGGGGAGGGCGGTGTAAAGAGAGAGACCGGCTGGGATGGCGGTGTATAGAGAGAGAGACCGACTGGGATGGTGGTGTAAAGAGAGGCAGGCTGGGATGGCGGTGTAAAGAGAGGCAGGCTGAGATGGCGGTGTAAAGAGAGAGGCAGGCTGGGATGGCGGTGTAAAGAGAGGCAGGCTGAGATGGCGGTGTAAAGAGAGAGGCAGGCTGGGATGGTGGTGTAAAGAGAGAGACAGGCTGAGATGCTGGCGTACCATCCCAGCAAACAGAGAGAGAGAGTGTGATTATAAGATTGTAAACTGACCTTCGCAGTCTTTCCTATTAGTTATTCTAATACAAATCCTCATCTTCAGTATTACCTCTGTGCTGTTGTAGTAATGGCGTCCACTATCTCCATAATCCTGTGAAGAGCAGAATCTGTTCCGATTGTCATATCTGTTCCACAGAAATCGTTATCAATGGAACCCACCAGTCCAACAATATTTAAGTAACTAGACTTTTTGGCTTCATCTGCAGTAATTTTTCCTAAAAAGAAAATAATATGGTACAACATAACCTGAGAAACAGAGGAAAGGACAAGCCTCCTTTATTTTTGACAAAAGCACAGGATACCTTAATTGAATGGCATATTTGTGTAATGGTCACTGTGAGAGATTATTCTTGTGAAGATCCCATCAAGTCCTAACACTGATTAGACTTGTCCATTCCCTGAGTCCTTACACATAGGATTTTTTCACATCCTCTATGTTTATGAGGCGGAGCGTAGAGGTCCAGAAAGTCAATAAAAAGATTTGTTAAAACATATTGATCTACCCATAGGCTACATTAGGCCAAATGCGGTCTAGTTTTGACTATGTTTGGTTAGTTTTATGCAGGCTTAGTTTTATTTGTAGGTCAAAGTAGGGTAGTAGCCTATACTAATCTATCCCACATATAAAACAAAGCAGCATTTTAACTATGTTAAACACTTTTTAAGACATATTGGTTGTGTATTTTTAAGAAATCCTAAAATCCTGAAGATTTCACTTTGGCCACTAAGCTTAATAATAGTCTGACACTTCCTGTTCTGTAGAGAAAACTTTTCAGCAGTCTCCTCATTATCAGCACAGGCAAGATTACACTAAAAAAGTTATACCAAAGTGTATAGATAACACAGAATCCACCATTCACAGTAGGAGATAGTCACAGCTGACCCTCTTCCCCTCAATGTACAGTGACTTCTTCCCAGGTCACAGAACATGCCTAGAAAATTCTCTTATCAAATTTAATGGGTCAGCTCCTGTTCACTGGCTCCTATGCCCATTGTAGCTGCTGTAAAAGATCTTTCTAAATGCTGTTAAAAGCAGTTCAGGCAAGATGGTTGCCCACATTGTATATAGACAACAGTATTGAGAAATCTACAATCATAAAATAAAAATGGCCAAGAAGAAAAGAATATGTATCAGTATATTTTTTTTATTGGGTACACTGCAGTACTCATTCGAATCTTTGTTGATGTACTGATGCATACATGCAGAATTGTGCACCAAGATGATGTAAATGAGCCCTTAAAGGAAATGTACTACTTATTTTATTTGTATAATTAAACCATGTGCTGATCTCTTATTTTATGCAAACTTGTTTTTATTTTATAATTGTAAGTTTTCATATCAAAAGGTTTAAGTTTTCAAGTTTTAACAGTAACAGCACAATGGAAAATACCTGACATAGTATGGCAAACGTAGTAGTCATCATTGCATAACACAGGGTTCACAAATTATGATTGTAAATTTTCATTACATTTTCTGTACATGGATTATAAAAGCGGACATATTACCCATGCTGCTGTTCATTGCATCTTATGATACGGTTTACAACAGCCAGAGCTTTGGCCCAATGGAAGTACCTCTGGTACTGGTGGTCAGTTCAACCTCGACTTACAATCTGAAAATGGTGAGCACCTCCAAATAGTCTTAAATAAATTGTGCCCCTGCACGGTGCCATTACTGCAATATCAATGCAAACACACAGAAAATGCAGCAGCACTCTGCAATCGTCAAGACACAGACAAATATTGAATATATGAATGATCTCAAAATGCATTACTCCTACGTCTAATATACCTGAAAATCTGAGGGGCTTAGTTCACATTTTGGTCAAATTTTGAGAGCCCATTCACCAGTGGCAAGATTGCGTCATTTCAGATGGTAACCTAACCTCAGACTTATAACTATTAGTGCCCAAACCAGTCCTCCATACTTTACAGGGCAAGCGAGTTCCAGTTATAGTCTGTTCTTATTAAAAGTCTGACACTGGCTGTAACTATCACCTATTGTAAATAATGGATCCTGTATTATCTATACATTGGCTTCACCTTTTCTGTAATCCTGCCTGAAATTATAATGAAGAGACTGCGGAGAAGTGATCTTTTCAGAACAGGAAGTGTCAGAATATTGTTAGGCTCAAGGGTCAGTTTGAAAACAGGTCGTTTTCTGATGACACATTCCCTTTAAGACATTTACATCATTATGATCCTCTATGCTGACACAGAAGAGTATCCTTCCAGCCAGTTGAGAAGTGTTACTGCTGCTTTGCAATGGCCTATAAGAGCTGTGCTAGACACTAATGTCTATTGTATATGTCGCTATGGGTGACAATAAGAGCTAGTGCCACTAAAACTATAAACTTCTTTAAAGAAGTAAAACCATTTGGTAGACTATGTAGGCTTCATAGGATTCAAGGTTCACAACAATGTACCTGCTTTCACTAGGTCAGCAAGCAATCCGCTCCACTCTGCTCTGAAGGTATCTGCTCCAGTCAAGCTGCCATCTCCACCAATGACACAGAGGTTGGTGATCCCTTTTTTGATTAAGTTGCATGCTGCTTTAAGACGACCCTCTCGACCCCGGAAATCTTGACATCTAGCACTTCCTATTACTGTACCACCCTACAAAATACAAAATAGTTGTAATGAATGAAAGAAGAAGTAGAAATCAATTAAAGGGGTACTCCGGGCCCTAACATTGCTCGACGAACAAATGAGCAATGTTAGGGCCTGCAACACCTCTTTAAACTTTTATGTTACCAGGAAACTCCCAAGGAGTTCGTGCAGCGCTCTCCCGGCTGTCCGGGCTACTCCTCTGCTATTTATGGCGTTATAATGAGATTATAAGGTATTTACCTTTATTATAAGGTATTTATCTTTTTCATTCAACTTGTCTATGTTCCTGAAAGGACTATTGAAGCATGAGTAAGGATGATATAAAGCCGTAATGTGCTGTACCAGTTAAAGTGTTAATAAATATATGGAAGCTACTCAGCTGAATCACGGGTCTCATCTATCTTAGCTACCAAGGCACAGATCTGGCCAAGGTTACAAAATAATTTCTTCAGCACTCAAAGTTCCTAGGAGCACAATGGCCTCCATAATCGTTAAATGGAAGAAGTTTGGGACGACCACAACTCTTCCTCGACCTGGCCATCTAGTCAAACTAAGCAATCGTGGGAGAAGAGCCTTGGTGAGAAAGGTAAAGAAGAACCCCAAGATCACTGTGGCTGAGCTCCAGAGATGCAGTAGAGAGATGGGAGAAAGTTCAACAAAGTCAACTATCACTGCAGCCTCCACCAGTTGGGGCTTTATGGCAGAGTGTGCCGACGGAAGCCTCTCCTCAGTGCAAGACATATGAAAGCCCGCATACGGTTTCCAAAAAGCACATGAAGGATCCTAGACTATGAGAAATAAGATTCTCTGGTCTGATGAGATGAATATTGAACTTTTTGGTGTTAGTTGTAAGCAGTATGTGTGGAGAAAACCAGGCACTGCTCATCACCTGCTCATTGCAATCCCAACAGTGAAACATGGTGGTGGCAGCATCATGCTATGGGGGTGTTCTTCAACTGCAGGGACAGGATGACTGGTTGCAATTGAAGGAAGGATGAATGCTGCAAAGTACAGAACTATCCTGGATGAAAACCTCTTCCAGAGTGCTCTGGACCTCAGACTGGGCCGAAGGTTCTTCTTCCAACAAGACAATGATCCTAAGCACACAGCTAAAATAACAAGGCAGTGGCTTCAGAACAACTCTGTGCCCATTCTGGACTGGCCCAGCCAGAGCCCTGACCTGAATCCAATTGAACATCTCTGGAGTGACTTGAAAATGGCTGTCCACCAACTTTCACCATTCAACCTGAGGGAACTGGAGAGGATCTGCAAGGAAGAATGCCAGAGGATCCCCAAATCCAGGTGTGAAAAACTTGTTGCATCATTCCCAAGATGACTCATGGCTGTAGTAGTTCAAAAGGGGGCTTCTACTCAATCCTGAATACTTAAGACCATGTAATATTTCAGCTTTTCTTGTTTAATAAATTTGCAAAAATATCTATATTTCCTTCTTTTTTTTCTTTCAAGATGAGATGCAGAGTGTACATTAATCAGCAAAAAAATTAACTTTTTGGAACCTTACCAAATGGCTGCAATGAAGAAAGAGTGAAAAATGTAAAGGAGTCTGAATACTTTGCGTACCCACTGTATATGTTCTGTTCTCTCTAGTTATAGTTGTGAAACAGGCACTTCTGTAACCCCCAAAAACTAAAATAAAGATACGCGCCTCATATCCTCTTCTGAAGTACCGAGCAGGATACTCCCCATTCTGATTTCTGGTAGTCCAAAAAGTGGAAGCAAGCGCTCTTTTATTTTGGTTATTTACAGTTCGAGTGCCATAAGTGTCTCAGACAAGGAATAGCCCTCTAAGATTTAATGTAGCCTTTGGAAGAGGCACAATATGACAGCGTGGCCTTCGGACCGGTAAATGTTGTACTCCACTGCCTTCAAACAACCTGACTAGCATCAATGAGTACTTCCATGACACTTTCAATGACTGCATACATCCAGTATATAGCATATTAAAGTATTTAGTCCAAATAATTTTGCTTACCCAATCGTTTTCAAAGTAGAAGGCCAGTTCAGCAGTATGTATTATATGTAAGGCTGGTGTAGATATTCCCTGAAAGCTTGTTTGTTTTAAGGATATTTCCTATTTAGGTGTTGTATATATTAAGGGTAGGGTCAGAAAGTCCAGTAGTTGCTTGAAGACGAAACGATGCCCGTAGGAGTTTGCCTATGAGATCAGTATTTCACCATCAAACTATTGCTGTCTGCTTGGGGATAGGGTTTTTGTCTACATGCCGCTACGAGATCGTTTGCCCCTACCCTTACTTGTGTGAACTGATTATCGGGATTTGCAGCCCCGGCATTAATTGTGCCCCCCAGGACTTTTTTAAAAATCCCGCCTGGTATGAAAAGGCATGATGCCGGATAAGAAAACCTGGGTCCCGCAAGTAGAATAAGATTTTCCCCCTATACAAAAGCAAAATTTTAAAAAGTTTCTATAAAAAATCAGAAAAAGGCATACATATTATTTATCATATAAAAAAAGGGGTTGCAAAGGGATTCAAAAAAGCCATTTTAACATTTCCATATTTTTAAAAAGTTAAAGCCCTAAAAAATTTTAAAAGATTTTATTGATATTTTAAAAGTGGTAGAGCAACACAAAGTTTGGGAATTTTTTTAAAAAGGGTAAAAAAAAATTATACAAAAAATTTGTATTCAGCCCCTTTACTCCCAAGGGGGGGTTCATACGCGTCTCTAAGGGCCCTTTTTTTTGGGATGTTTTTTCGGAAGGGAAATATTTGGCAAAAACAACACAAAACAATTCACAAATACCGTTGTTCATAAAACATCAATATAAAATCGCGGCCAATTTTAATCACATTTTCCGGGATTTTTTTCAATCAAAATTTAGCACTCGGGGCGCTTCTCTTTTAGGGATATAAAAATATAACACATCCGCAAATATTTAAAAATTTTTTAGACACAGAGTGCCTTGGGCTAAATTAAAGCGCCATTTGTGGGTGTTGAAAAATTTTTGCGCCTTTTCCAAAATGTGAATTTCAACCCGCCCCAATGAACGCATAATTTCGGTTTTCATACAGTACCCAGCCTAATAAACCCTTTTTAAAATTAAAACCATGTGACGAATTGGCCCTTTTGAAATCACCTAATTTTAAAAGTGGGACATATTTATGTAAATTTTCTTAAATTTAAATACACGGGTTTTTTGAAAGGGGCTCAGAGGGTTTTTAAGAGAACATCAATTAACAACAAAAAAAGTTTAAAAAAACCCAAAGGAAAAACACCTGACGCACAGGGGATAAAGTTGGGCAAAAAAGTAATTTCAGGACTGTTTTTTTAAAAAAAAAAAAAACCCAAAACTCTGAAAATCTCATGGAGGGACTTTTCAATTCAACCCTCCGTAAATTGAAAGGGGTTAATGGCAAAACGCTTTAAACCCACCAAGGGCATGGGCCGTCCACCTCAACGGGCAGCCCAAACAAGGGAGCACTAATTAAAAGAAGCAGCCAAGAGGGCCCGGGGCACCTGGGGGAGCAGCAAAGAACCCCACTCAAAGTTGGGAGAATCGGTTTTGCAGGACAACTATTTTACCTACTGCACAAATCTTGGGCCCTTTTTGGAAAGAGTCAAAAAAGAAAGCCTTTTTTTGGGAAAACAATTCATAAGTCTTTTTAAAATGCAGTTTTGTAAAAATCTATTTTTGGGGACAAAAGCAAGCATGC
>JAODAL010017169.1:25000-78546 GCA_025379985.1 Phyllomedusa bahiana | reverse complement strand
TCGGGCCCCCACTAGAGTGTACCAAGTGTCAAAAGACTTCATGTCCTGACCACTAACTGCTAGATGACCGGAATATACAGTAACTCCCTGGATCACAAAGGATAAAATACCAAACAACATCTTTCACATAAGGGTCCTAGTCATATAGGAGGTCCTGACCACTAGCCACTAGATCATCGCGATATACAATGACCACCTAGATCACAAGGGACAGTATATTACAAAAATTTTTACATAATGGCTCCTGGTCATCTAGGAGTGTAACAAGTGTCAAGTCCGGACCACTAACCAGATCACCAGGATATACAATGATCCCCTAGATCACAAGGGACAATATATCAACCAACATCTTTTACATACGGCCTCTGGTCATCTAGGAGTGCACCAAGTGTCAAAAGATGTCATATCTTGACCACAAGTCGCTAGATCACCAGGATGTAAAATGACCCCTAGATCACAAGGGACAATATATCAGCCAACATCTTTTATATAATGCTCCTGGTCATCTAGTAGTGCACCAAGTGTCAAATGGTGTCAAGTCCTGACCACTAACCAGATCACCAGGATATACAATGACCCCCTAGATCACAGTGGACAATATATATACCAACCAACATCTTTTATATTAGGCTCCTGGTTATCTTGGAGGTCCTGACCACTAGCCACTAGATCACCAGGATATACAATGATCCCCTAGATCACAAGGGACAATATATCAACCAACATCTTTTACATTCGGCCTCTGGTCATCTAGGAGTGCACAAAGTGATGTCATATCCTGACCAAAAGCCGCTAGATCAATGGAATGTACAATGAACCCCCTAGATCACAAGGGACAATATATCAGCCAACAGATTTTATATAAGTCTCCTGGTCATCTAGTAGTGCACCAAGTGTCAAATGATATCAAGTTCTGACCACTAACCAGATCACAAGAATATACAATGACACCCAAGATCATAAAGGACAAAATATTAACCAACTAAAGTACCAAGGATTGTAGAATAACCCTCTAGAGCACCAGGGACTATATAGTAAACCACCAGATTTCCAGGGAATGAGCTGTTCCTTATGACCACAATAGCTCATGTTAATAAAATATTTGTGTCCCAGGCAAAATATGTAAAATTCTTTGGATAAGTCACAGATCTTCCACTGTATTGACCACAGGGTCTATGAGATAGAGCCCTAGCATGGGCCTGGTCTTACCGTTAAATCTTTATCATGGTAATTATACAGCACAGGCCGGAGCTCCATCTGCTCAAACCTCTTCACGGAATAAGGGACTCGGAGGTGAATGTGAAATTTCTTGAAGACTTTGACTTTGATGGGTTCGGCAACACAGAATCCTGTAGATGTGAAGACCCCAATGAAAATTTAAAAAAGGAACAGTGGAGCCCCTAAAATTTTGGGGGAAATAAAAACACCTAATGCAAGACAATATGAAACCTGAACGGGTCCAAAGGGAAAAACCCCCTGAGAAATTGGAAATTTTGGGCCTTTCCCTTTTCCCCTTTTTCAGACATTCCGACTCCTTGTATCTCCCATGTGGTAAGAGAGTCATGGACAGATACCATTTCACTATTGAAAGAGAAATACGCATGCATCACATTATTGTCACTTTTTTTCTGGGTTTTAAAGTTCTTAATGTTTAAAATTTTTTAATCAAAAGCGAAAACTATCATTTAGCATGAAGCACAAGTCCCCAAACTGACCTAAGTTTTAAGGGTTTTGTACCGTTTGGGCCATAAAGTAGTAAAAAAGTGAAGAAAATGGCATACCTTTAGGGGGCAAACGATTTATTTTGGTAAACTTTCGGAAAACGCTCCCTTTTTCAACATGTTATTTTTCCAAAAAATTTAAAAAAATTTCCAGGATTTTTTTCACACAAGACAGGGACCTTCAAAGGATTTTTAAAATTCTTAAACATAAAAAAAGCAAAAAGAAAAACAAGTCTTTTAAACAGGCCCAAAAAAATTTAAATTTATCTGGAAACTTGGAGGAAATGACAGAGGGGCAGAAAATTTCCCCGTTTTAACTCACACCCCACAGGTGAAAATTTGTGGCCATCACAGTTCACTTTTAATTTTTGGAATTTAAAACTGGGCTTTGGGGGGGAATATTTAACCCATTTTGCGAGTCTGAAATTTTTGCATTTTTTTAAAATTTCCCTTTTCCCTTTCTCTCCTCTGCGTTTAAATTTTTCCCTTTAAAAACCAAAATCTTCGATATTAAAATACGGTTTTTTCCCTCTGGAAATGTTTCCCAAGGAAGATCAGTTCTACTGTTATTAATAGTGAATAGTGGGGGATTTCATGGGGTGGCTGAGTCTTTGCCCTGTTTCCCCCACAAAAAGGGGCCTTGGATGGGACATTGCATACACATTTTCAGTTTCACCACTTTTGAAAAAACCTGAAAGGAAAATGTCCCCAAATTTTCCGTGCCCCGGCGGGGAGGGTGGGACAGGTACACTGTCAGCAGTGGGATGTTTTGCGGGGCCCTTGAAACCTTTTTTTGCAGCAGGGTGAGGGGGGCCAAATTTTCATTTTGGGGCCTTCAGTGGCTCCACAAAAATAGCCGCGGGTTTTTGGTGGTTGCCGAAAGGAGAGGGGGGGGGGGCGGGGAAATTGCTTTGATTTAAAATTGTCTTATTAGCACAGGTTGAATTTCCTTTTGGCAAACTTTCGTAGGATGGAGAAACAGCTTTGTGGACCCCTTGGGAGAAACAAAACCCCCCCCAAACAAAACCAAAAACCCACAGCAATCCCTTAAAACTCACCCCAAAAATATTTTAAATTTTGGGGGAGGACCTAATTTTTCCAGCGAATGGGAACTTCAAGGGGGTTTTCCTAAATGTTCGCCCCAGAAAGCAAACCTTTTTATGGCTAAAACAGGAAGGGGTATCAATTAAACATGACCCCCAAACCCATGATTTTAACCTCCTTTTAAACATCAAAATTGAAAACATTGTAAATCGGAATGGGGGCCCGAGGGGGGCCCCCAAATTCAATTCCATAATGCTTCAATAACTTCCCCCCCCACCAAAACCTAAAAGTTACCTTTTTAAGAGAGAAAAATTTTTCCCCCTTTTCGGGATCCCAACAATAACATCAAAGAACCCACGGTTACTCACATAAGTGCCCCACAAAACCCCACGGGACAGAAGGGCCCCCTACCTCGGGAATGACAGTTTCCACCCCAAGCCCCAAAAACCCAATTTCCTTTAAACAACACCGGGCTTTTACTTTAAAAATCGAATTTGCACCCCCAAGACAACCTGGAAAAAACACCTCCTGGATTGGGGAAACAAATTTTTTAAAATTGGGGGATAAAAAACCCCCAAAAGTGAGGCAATCAAATCAGCAAAGCGGCCCCCATAAACAGAGACAGTCGGGAACCCCTTTCAAAGGGGGCCCCAGAAGGAAGAACGGTTGCCCCCAAGTTGAAACCTACAACCCACAGCGGAGAATTACAAAATTTTTGCCAAAGGAAAATTCAAACTTGTACTTTAAAAATGCCCAAAGACATATTCCCATTCCCCCCCCCCCTCCCTTTGGGCCCAACCACCAAACCTGCGGGGAAATTATTGGGGGGAGCCCCCTAAAAGGGCCCCAAAACTGAAAATGGCACCTCACCCTGCCTTTGCAAAAAGGGGGGCCAAGCCCTGCAAAACTTTCCAACATCTGACAGTGAACCGTCCCACAGCCCCCGCAGGGCAAAAATTTGGGGGGAAACCATTTTCCTGCAGGCCCCTAGCAAGGTGGTGTATCTGATAATGGTATGCAATTTCCCCCCATCACGGGCCCTTTTAAATTGGGGGTAAAAAAGGGCAAAGACTCACCCGCGCATAAAAACTAACACAGATTCACATTAAAAACAGAAAACTGATTTTCCAGGGGGAACAAAAAATTTCCAAGAGGCCCACTGTTTTTGAAGATTTTGAAGTTTTTGGTTTTAATGGGAAACTTTAAGCCCGAAAGGGGGGAGAGAAGGGAAGGGGAAATTAAATTTTAAATGCAAAAATTTCTGACCTGAAAAAATTTGGGGAAATATCCACCCGTTTTTTTTGTAAAAACTATATTTGAACTGGGGGGCCCAAATTGCCCCCTTTAATGGCTGTGAGAAAAGACGGCTTTTTTATGCCCCCTCTGTCATGCCTCACAAGTTTCGATAGTTAATTGGGGGAACCGTTGGAAAATGCCCTTTTTTGCTTATTTTTGTTTTTTGTTATTTTTAAAAGAATTTTTAAAAACCCTTTGGGGGGTTTTGTCTTTGTTATAAAAACCGGTTGAATTTTTAAATTTTTCTTGTTAACTCAGGTTTTGAAAAAGGGGGAATTAGCCCTCTCAAAAAATTCCCCAACAAATATACTCCGTTACCTCTAAAAGGAAACGCCGGATTTCTTCACTCTTCAACTACTTTCAAATGGCTAACCGGTAAAAACCAAAATACTACTGAAAATTTGGAAAAAACCAAAAGGCCCCGGCTCAAAAATGGAATTAAAAAAACCGGGCTTAAAAAACTTGCCCAACTAAACACCGAAAATCTTCTTTTTAAACCAAAAGGGAAAAAAGGGAAAAGACCTTCCCAAAAGGTTTTAAACCTCTGCAAACCCCCCCAAACCCGGCACACTTAAAACCCGCCATTTGCAAACCAATATATTCGAACATTTTTTAAAAAAAAAAAGCTGCGAAATACTGCAAAAATTTCCTAAAAAACAACGGGAAAGAAAAACACGGGAGGAGAAAACGGGCCCTAAAAAACATCACTTGGAGAATGACAAGGGGAATAAAAGGCAAACTCCACACAACTCCCGGGAAACTGCAGGACAGGGTTTATAAAAAAAAAAAAAGGGAAAAAGCCCCAAATTACTGGAAAAAAAAGGCCCTATTACTCCCCCCCCCAAAAGCACCACCCAGCTCACCCAACCCTGTGGGTTAAACCCTTTTCCCCTTTCCTATGTCCAAAATAAGCACGAAATGTAACTCTTAAAAGGGTTTCCTCCTTCTGCCCCCGAAACCCCCTTTAACCTTGTAAAAACTTTTGAAAAGGGAAATGGAGGATTTTTTAAAAAAAATGAGATTGAGGAATATTTAAAAAGGAAAAAGCCCTTTCCATACAGCACCCGATTGGGGAGAACACCCATAAAAAACCCAAAAAAAAAATAAACCGGGCCCCCACAGCCGGGAACTAATGCAGCACTAAATAAATCCCATTGCCCTTTTTCAAAAGCAAATAAAAACTGAGATTTTGGGGGAAAAGAAAAAGAAACAGGTCCAAAATTCAAACCCCTGCGGGGAAAGAAGGCCCATCACCCACGGGAAAAAAATAAAGTAAAAAAAAAAAAAACCCAAGCTGAAAAAGGGGGGCGCAATAGTCAAAAAATGAACCCCTTTTTGGACTATACCCAGGAAGCAAAACCCGGAGTTTTCCCCAACCTGCCCTTTACCCCCAAATTTAAAAATGGGGCCCACAGGGGGATTTTAAATAAACAGTAAAAAAATTGATCAAAAATTTTTCCCAATTTCAGGCCCAAAGAGCCGGGTTAGAGGGGGCTCATCCCAGCAGATCCCGGGCCCGGGCCCTGCTTTTTACTTTGGCTCCCCAAGATCAAAAAAAGGAAACCCCTGGGGGGCCCAAACATTTCTGGAAATTGGGCCCTTTTGCCAGAAAATTTTCTCAGGGTTGGGTGGAATCTCCTAAAACCCCGGGGTCAAGATACTCCAACTACATCCAGGGACACCAGGGATCTCTTAAAAAACCCAAAATTGCCTGGGTTTCCACTTCCTGAGGGGCACCTTTTTGGGCCACAAGGATGTAAATCCCAAATACCAAAAATTCCTCACAAGGTGGGTATTGCGCTTTGGGGAAAAACATGGGAAACTAAACCCCCAAAAAAACCCAAAAAACACAGTTTCATCCCATTCTTTTACTAACCCAAAACTATTTTTAAATTTTGGGAAGGGGACCTATTCTAAAAGGAATGGGAACTTCAAGGGGGCCAGATTGCGCCCCAGTAAAAACCCCTTTTTAATGGCTGAACTGGGAAGGAGCGATCTACCCCACATGCACCCCCCAAAACCCATAAAGCCCTTTCCGTTACAGGAAATTAAAACTTTGTCTTTGGGCCCTGCGGGGGGGGGACCCCTAATTCAATTCCATAATGATTTCCCCAATAACTTCCCCCCACCCCAACCTCCGCTTACCTTTTCGAGGAAAAACCCAAATTTCGGGATTACAAACCATCAAAAACACCGGGGTACTCACTTTCAGTTTTTCCAAAAAAACAGACAGAAGGGCCTACCTCAGGAATGAAAAGTTCCCACCCCAAAAAGCACACAAGAAATCCATTATCTACAGCCAGGAAATACGGTACAATCGAATTTGCTCCAAAAAGACAGACCGGGGGCAAAAACCCCCGGGTTTGGGGGGAAAAAAATTTTCCCCCAAATTTTGGGATACAAACCAAAAGGGGAAGGACAATCAAAATCAAAAAAAGGGGGGACCCCCCCAATCCAACAGAAAAAGTTTTTGCCCCACAAACAAAGAGACCCAGAAGGAAAAACGAGTGCCCCTAGTTGTAACCTCCCAACCCCCAACAGCGGGAAGACCTATAAAATTCCAAAAGGGAACTTAAAACCTGTGCTACAAGAGAAATGGGACTCAAAACATTTTCCCCCAGTCCCCCCCTCCCTCCTTTCGGAAAAACCAAACCAAACCTCCCCGGAAAATTTTATTGTCCCGGAGCCCCTTTAAGGCCCCAACGGAAAAGGGCACCTCACCCTGCGCAGAACAGGTGAAAGCCCTGCGGGACACATCCACACTCCCTGACGGGTTGAAACCTTTGTCCCACACCCCAAAGCAGGGGGCACAAAATTTGGGGGGAATTTTTCCCCTGCGGGTCTGGGCAATGGGGGTGTATTGAAAATGTGAAACCCAATGCCCCAAACCCACGGGCCCTTTAAATGGGGGGGAAATTTCAGGGAAAAAGGGGACTCAGCCAGCGCAAAAAACTCAAAACAGATTAACAAATTAATAACAGAAAAACTGATCTTCCAGTGGCACAACACTTCCTTTCCCAAAAGGGGCCCCCGGGATTGAAGAAATTTTTAAAATTTTTTGGTTTTTTAAAGGAAACTTTAAGACGCAGAGGGAAAGGGGAAAGGGAATTTAAATTAAAATTTCAAAAAAATTTTAGACTCGGGAAAAAAGGGTTTTAAATATCCAAAAGCTTAATTTTTATATCAAACAAAAGTTTAACTGTGATGGCCACAAAAAATTTCACCTGATGGCTGTGAGAAAAACGGGGTTTTTTCTGACCCCTCTGGACCTCCCCCCCCAAATTTCCAGAAAAGTTAAATTTTTTTGACCTGTTGTAAAAAGACTTGGGTTTTTTTATATTGCTTTTGTTATGTTTTAAAAAATTCCCAAATCCTTTGAAGGGCCTTTTCTTGTTTTTGTATAAAAAGCCTGTGAATTTTTAATTTTCTTGTATTTATTAAAGTCCTTTAAGAAGGGGAGCTAGGTTTTCTCGGGAACCACCCTCAAAGTATACTCAGTTACCTCTAAAAGGGATTGCCTATTTCCTTTACTTTCTACTCCCTTTTTAAGGGGAAAACGGTAACCAAAAATTAACTACTAACAATTTGGGGAAACCAACAATGAACCGCTAAAAAATTTGGGAAATTTAAAAAAGGGTTAAAAAATTGCCCAAACCTAAAAGCCCGGTCTTCTTTTTAACAAAATTCAAAAAGGGGAAAAAAAATCATCCCAAAGGCTTCACCTGCAAAACCCAACCCCGGCCCAAAAACCCCCCCCAAAAAACCCCATAATTTCCAAAAAACTTGTATTCGAAATCTGGAAAAAAACGCGAAAAATACATTCTAAAAATTTCCTAAAAAAAACAAGGAGAAAAACAAAGGGGGAGAACGGCCCCAAAAAACATCACGGAAATGACACAGAGGGGAAAGAAAAGGGCCAAAATCACACCAAAATTCCGGGAAACTGCAGGAAACTTTTCAACAACAAGAAGAAAAAAGCTCCCGAATACTGAAAAAAAGGCCCAATACTAAAAACCCCCAAAGCACCGGCCCCGCTCAGCCGCCCCTTGTGGTTGAAACCCTTTTCCCCCCTATAAACCAAAAAAAGGGACGAAAAATTTAGCTCTCTCCCCAAGGTTTTCTCCTTCTCCCCCAACATCACGCCCATGCAAATCTGCAATGACCCTGGGGTTTTTCAGAAAAATGGAAATTTAGGGAAAAATTCATGGAAAAGACCTTCCATACAGCACGACTTTTGAGAAACCAAACCCAAAAGGAACCCACCAAAAAAACAACCTTTTGGACCCCACAGCCGGGAAATAAAAGCAGCATGGGTAAAAACATTGAAATGTTTAAAAAGCAAAATAAAATCTGAGACTTGGGGGGAAATAAAAGAAAAAAGGTCCAAAAAATCTTTAAACCCTAGGAAACAGAAGGCCCCTCAACCCCCACTGGGAAAAAAAAAAACAGGACATAATAATAAAACCACTGACAAAAGGGGGCCAAAAAGTCTTATTAAAAACCCCTTTGGGGCCCAAATTCCCGGGGAAACAAAAAAGGCAGCTTTCCAACCCTGCCAAAACTCCAAACTTTAAAAGTGGGTCAAAGAGGGCTTTAAAAAAAAAGCTAAAAAATATTTATCAAGAAGTTTCCAACTCGGGTCCAGACCCCCGTAAGGGGGGTCATCCCACAGATCCCGGGCCCGGGGTGCTTTTTACATTTCTCCCCCCAAGGGTCCACAAAGAAGGGAACCCTTGGAGGGCCCATATTTTGGGGAATTGGGGCTCCGACAGAGGGAAAACTCCCGGTTTGGGGGGGAAAATCTCCTAAAACCCCTGGCAAGTTTCTCCAAGCTACACCAGGGCCCCCACGGGTCTTCTTAACAAACTCAATGCCCCCCCGGGCCACTTCCGAGGGCACCATTTTGGAAAAAGGATGTAAATCCTTGTATACAAAAAACCCCCCAAGGAAGGAGTTGGCATGTCGGGCACACCTGGGAAAAATAAACCTCCCAAAAAAAAAACCAATAACACAGCTCATACAGTTTTAAAATCCCACAACAAATTTTAAATTTGGGGGAGGGACCTATATCTTTCACAAAATGGGAAAATTTCCCAATTTTGGGGTTTCCCGATTCGCCCCCCCGTATGCAAAACCCTTTATGGTGAACGGAAGGGGGCGTATCATTTCCCCATGCACCACCAAAAACCCCGATGTAAACCCCTTACCTCGATGATATCAAAGGGGCATCTGGACTGGGGGGGGAGGGGGCCCTAATTTAATTTCCCAAAAAGACTTCAAAAACTTTTCCACCCCACCATCAAACCCCAAAACTTTCCTTTCAAGGGGCAAAAATCCAATTTCTGGGTACTAAAAAACCCCACAAAGAACACCGGTTTTCACCCCAATGTACCCCAAACCCCAACAGAACGGCCCCACCCCAGGAAAACCGTTCCAAACCCCAAACACACAAACAATCCATTTTTTTCAGCCAGGTCTAAACCGGTTTCAATTTTTTTTGCTCCAAAAAAAGACAGACCTTGGGCAAACACCCCCCGGAAACTGAGGGGCAAAATTTCTCCCAAAAGGGATACAAACCAAAAAAATGCCGGGGCAATTTAAATTTAAACAAAAAGGGGCCCCCCATAAACAGAGCCTTCCGCTCACTTTCAAAAAAGACCCAGAAAAGGGGAAAAACAGGCCCCTAGTTTTTAACCTTTCAACCCACACTGGGGGTCCCCCCACAAAGTTTCCAAGGAACTTCCAAAACCCGTATTTCCTTGAGACAATAAAACCAAAGAAAAATATTCCAGCCCCCCTTCTCCTCTCCTTTTGGCACCCCAAACCCCGCGGCGTATTTTTTGGGCCGGAGCGGGTGAAGGCCCCCCCCCAAAAAAAATTTGGGAAAAATTGGGCACCCACCCTTCCTGCAGAAAAAAGGGGGCAAGACCTGAAAACCCCCAACCACACCGGGGTTGGGGGGGTGTACCTGTCCCCCAGTCCCACAGGGGAAAAGAATTAGGGGACATTTTCCCCAGGGGCTAGCAATGGGGGTTTTAACGATAAAGGGGTTAAAGCAAAAGTCCCCCTCACAGCCTTTTTGTTGGGGGAAACAAGGGGGAAAACTAACCAACCATAACTTTACACAGATTTCACTAATAAAACTTAGAACGGGGCTTCCGGGCACAACATTCTCCAGGGGAGGAAACCCCTGAATTGAAATTTTGAGTTTTGGGGTTTTTAAAGGGAAAATTTAAGAGCAGAGGGGGGAAAGGGAAAGGGAAATTAAATTAAAGCCAATAAATTTTTTGGAAAATGCAAAAGGGTTTTAAAAATCCATGCTTGTTTTTTGTCAAACAAAATGTGAAAAATTTATGGCCACAAATTGCACCTGAAAGGCTGTGATAAGACGGGGAGAAATTTTCTGACCTCTGGAAAAGCCTCACAAGTTTTTTTTAGATAAAATTAAATTTTTTGACCTGTTGAAAAGAAAATTTTTTGCTTAAATTGCATTTTTGTTATGTTTAAGAATTCTAAAAATTTCCTTTTGAAAGGGCCCCTGGGCTTGTGTGTAAAAAAAACCTTTAATTTTCAATTTCTTTTATATCAAATGTTGAAGAAGGGAACCAAATTCCTCGAAAGCCCCAAACCCTCAAATTCTCATTAGCCCAAAAAAAAATCGCCAGATTTCTTCACTCTTCTACATCGACCTGAAGGAATTTGAAAAAGAGGTTCAAATTTGTTACCAATGTCAATTTTTGAAAAATATTTCCTGGGTTTTGTGAGTTAAAAAAATTTTATAATTGCTACCCATAATGATGATAAACCTTACTCTTTGGGTTTGTTTTACGGGAAATTTTTTTGAAAAATAAAAGGGGGCCTTTCACACAAGGGAAAATTAAAAAAAAAGCCAAAAAAAACTTTTTCCAAAAATGGGGGAAAAACATGGAAACAGCCCGGGAAAAAAGATATTCTTTCCTTTCACATTGCAAGCTGGAACTAAAATTTTGGGACATTTCCCCCCAAAATAGGGGGCAAAGCAACATTACCATGAGTGTGAAGGGGGGTTTACTTAGCGGGGTTAAAAACCCATGGAAACAATTTGTGTTTTCCCTGGGGGCAGGAGCTTGCAAACCCCCCCTCTCACATTTGATTGAAATTTAATTTTGGCCCCCCCCCCCTAACTGGTTTTTTACCCCAAAAAACAAAATAGGGGAATTTTCAAAAAAAAGGGCTGCATTTTGGGGCACCATCCAAAACCCAAAAAAGATTAAAATTTTTTTTATTTGGGTTCCTTTTGATCATGGGGGTAACTCATCAGTGGTTCATGGGTTCATCTTATCATGGGTTCATGGATGCCCAATTTTGTTTTTTCTTTTTCATGAGTTTATGGTCCCCGTTGGGGTTTTTAAATTTTTTTTCAAGGGTTCCAGATCCTTTAAAGGGGTTATCTATTTTTTTGGGTTTTTGGGGTTCTTAATGGGTTAATCTCTTTATGAGTTCATGGGTCCTTCATGGCTTTTTCTCATCATGGGTTCTTGAAGGCTTCTTTTCTTTTGGTTTTTTAAACGTCCCTTTTTATGGGTTCATCGGTCCATTTCATCATGGATTCATGGATTCTTGATGGCTTCATAACTCATGGATTCATGGATTTGTGGGTTCATATATCTGGGGGTTTTGTGGCTTTATTCATCATGGGTTCATGGTTTCTTGATGGCTTCATCTCATCATGAGTTCTTGATGCCTTCATTTCATCATGGGTTTATGGTCCCCTTTAGGTTCATTTATTTGGGTTTGAATCTTATTCTCGATTCAGGGTCCCTTTAATGCTTCATCTCATCATGAGCTCTTGATGCCTTCATTTCATCATGGGTTCTTGATGCCTTCATTTCATCATGGCTTCAAAAGGTCCACCTGTGGTTCATGGGGTTCTTGATTGATTTATTTCTTCATGGGTTTATGGGTCCTTGATGGGTTCATCTCATCATGGGTTCATAATACAATGGACCTTATATATGAAAAGTGTTTGCAGAAGCCCCCTTTTCCTTGCTTCCCCAGCAACAAATTTTAATTTAGTGCTCTGGAAAAATAAAAGTGAGTTTTGGGATTGTTTGATAGGGGCTCTAATTGGTTGCTATGAACTCTGATTGGTTGCTATGAGCTCTAATTGGTTGCTATGAATGTTGATTGGTTGCTATGGGCAACAAAGACAGTCTTACTGCTAGACAGTTTTCATAAAGTACATAAGGCCCAATGAGTCTTCTAGTCTCTCAGTGTGGGTAATTATATTATGCATAATGGGGTTTATTTTTCCCGGGTGGACACTTTTTTAAACCCCTTTTTTCCGTAGCCTTAAAGAAAAATGACCCCGGGGGAAAAAACTTAAGATAACACGTAGCATACCTGTATTTTTTGTTGACAATGATGGTTCTCCACAACCAGCTTTCTGGAAAAGATGAAGGCCCGAAACCTCCCCTTTCGTTTTTGAAACCCTCCTTCCTCTTCCCTCTTTTTTGTTCTGTATGTTGGGATAATTTTGGGGGGGGGTTGATAATTGAAAAACATTAAAACCTCCCCCTGCCGCTTTCCCTTATTTGGATAAGGCTGGGGTTTTCCAAATTGCATCAGTTTAATGTTTCGGTGGTGGAAATTTTCAGAAGAAATCCCAAAAAGTGACTGACAGCCCTTCCCATCACATTAGCTTATTTTAGACGGGAAATATACGTAGTCCCAAGTTTGGGAATTTTCATATCCAAATTTTTCTAATACAAATATGCACATAGACAGCAAACACAAAATTTACCAACGGCATAGCCCATTTGTAACTTTTATCTTTTATTATTATTATTTTTAAAATTATTTTTAAATTATTTATTACCCATTATTATTATTATGTGCCATTAAATTTTTCATTGTGAGTCGGGGTTCCCGGGGAATTTGTCCATTTTTTAGTTAAACATTTGTTCGCCCAAAAATTGTAAAAAAAATTTCCCGGTTCGGGGACACCCTGAAACCTATTTTTTTTTACTTTGTCTCAAGCCCAAATTTTAAAATTTTGGGGGTTAGATTTTTTTAAAAAAGGCCCGGGGGGACTAGGGTTTAAAGGGGCTAGGTCTAAAGGGGGTTAGTGTTTTTAAACTGTACATTTTTTTTTCTTTATTTTAGTGCTTTTTTTGAGTTTTTTTTTTTTTTTTTAAAATTTATCCCAATAAGTAAAAGTTAAGTTTTATTTTTTCACTTTTTTTTTTTTGGGGAGCTGATTTTTTTACATTTTCGTGCTAAAAAACCACCCCAAAAAATAAAAGCCGGGCAAACTTAAAAAATCTTCCTTAAATTGGGAATTTAATGTAAATTACGCCTTGTCCTTCACACAAAGCGTATTTCAGAAGTGCATTTATGAGCATTTTTTTTGGAGGGCCCATTAACCCTTTGAAAAAAAAAGTGACGTAATTTTTTGAGGGGGTTTTTTCACTCGCAAATCCCAACGGGGAAAAATTTGGGGATAGGTTTTTTAAAAATTTAGCCTTGTTTCAGACTTTTTTTGAAAGCTGTTTTTGAAGCTTTAATTTACACTTCAAAAAAGCCGTGGGCTTACCTTTAAGTTTTCCCAATGGAGAGGGGTTTTTTTTTTTTTGGGTAAAAATTTTTAAATTATAGAGCTTGGAACGAGTGCCCCCCCACAACATAGGTATGCATTCAAAGAGCTGGTTCAAATTTTTTTTCTTCTTTTTTTCCTTTTCCCAAAGTGCAAAAGAACTTTGTTGAGGGGCCCCAGCCAGTGTTTTGAAAAAGGCGGGGAACCCCAAAAACGGGGGGCGGGCCCATCTTGGATTCGGGAGTTAGGCACGCTGGGAAAACCCCTTAAGGGTGTGGGACTTTTTCCCTGCTTTACCCTTTCTGCAGGATTTTTTTTCTTTTCGTTTATCCCTGCCCCCAAACCTTTTGAAAGCTTAACAAAAAACATTTGTATGTACTCTTTTTTAATTAAATTGGGAAATTCTGTGAGTTTTCCCCTAGTGCAGTCTGTGAGGTGTATTGTATATGTTTCAGTTTTAATACTGTGGAAATTTTTTTTCCCCTTTGTACCCCCGCCCCTAATTTTCCCCTAAAGCGACCCCCTGTTGGGGATCGAAACATGTTGGGATGGGCCCTTGGGGTTTGGGTTTTTTAGGGTGGGGGTTTTTGGCGGGGTCAGGTCCTGCCCGGGGACCGCCTTTTTGGGGGCCCGGTTTTTCCCTGATTTGATTTTTAGGTTAGGGTTTAATGGGCTCTCTTACCTAGGGCTTTAGGGGATAATATACATTAATTGGCCCCTTTGTAAAACCCCATGGGTGCCTTTATCTTTTGAGTGTCTCTCCCTTTTTGTCACACTTTTGTTAATATTTTTTCCTTTTAGGGGGGTTGTGTCTTTTTTTCTGTGCTTTTTAAATTTTTTTTCAAATTAAAAAATTACAAATTTTTCGGCCATTTATTCCTCCATTTTGTTTTCCCAAAAAAAAACATAACTTTTCCCCGTTGGGTGGCACGGTCAGCAGCCCTTCCCCCGGACTCCAGCCACCCCCCCAAGCCAAGTGGGGAAACAAAGCCCCTTTTAGGGTTTAAACCCTAGAGCTGATGTGGGCCTTCCCGGGGAAAAAGGGGTTGACCCTTTTTTCCCAAAAAGGAAATGTACAAGGCATAATCCGTGAAAATGGGAAATTTTTCATAAGGGCCTCACCGCCTATTTTGGGGGCTCTCCCTAAGGAGAGATCTTCCCTTTCTAAGACCTACAAGAAACATTTATCTTTAGTAGCTCTGATCAGCAGAGGTGTAACTTGAAGCTCCTGGGCCACAAGGCAGAAAGTAAAATTGGGCCCCCCAGCTACCGTGTATTATTTATAATACTAGTGTCTTCCTATGTGGCAGGAGAGCTTTTGGGCCCCTCAAGTGCAGGGGCCCCCGGGATCAATGCTTCCTCTGAAACCTTTTCCTTTGCTACACCGCTTTCACATTTATATATATTTCCAAAACCCCCACTGTATTTTAAATTTTTCGGAGTCTCAGACATCATAGATATTCAGTAACATTTCTTACTTCTCCCAATGACATCCTTCTTTTTATTCAAATGGATCTTCTTGCGCAGGTCCTCGGCATATTTGCAGCAGTCGAGGAACGCTTTACGGCAATCACCATTTGCTAAACGGGTAGCCCGAGTTTCACACTTCTTTGCCATACGAGGAGGCAGTAGCTTCATTCCAGTAATACAGCATTGTTTGAGCTGCTGGTTTGGGTATTGGTTTACTGCGGATATAAAGGAAGGTAAAATAAGTGAGTCTACTAAGAAGGAAACAAAGAGGGGTATTATTAGTGAATAGCAATTCTGGTTGCGGTTTTCGGCTGATTTTTCAAAGAGTAGCAGGCACCTAGAGGGTACCCTCCCACCGCAGCAAGCACCTAGAGGGTAACCACCCAAAGCAGCAAGCACCTAGAAGGTATCCCCCAATGCAGCAAGCACCTAGAGGGTATCCCCCAATGCAGCAAGCACCTAGAGGGTTCCCTCCCACCGTAGCAAGCACCTAGAGGGTTCCCTCCCACCGTAGCAAGCACCTAGAGGGTTCCCTCCCACCGTAGCATGCACCTAGAGGGTACCCTCCCACCGCAGCAAGCACCTAGAGGGTATCCCCCCAATGCAGCAAGCACCTAGAGCAGGTGTCCTCAAACTGCGGCCCTCCAGCTGTTGGGAAACTACAACTCCCATCATGCATTTATATAATCTATAACAGTGGGCATGATGGGAGTTGTAGTTTCCCAACAGCTGGAGGGCCGCAGTTTGAGAATGCCTGACCTAGAGGGTATCCTGTCATCGCAGCAGGCACCTACAGGGTATCCTCTCACCGCAGCAAGCACCTAGAGGGTACCCTCTCACCGAGCAAGCACCAAAAGGGCACCCTCTCACCGCAACAAGCACCTAGAGGGTTCCCTCCCACCGCAGCAAGCACCTAGAGGGTACCCTCCCACCCAACTGATTTAAATGGATTACTTCCTCCTGCAAGGGGTATTTCTGTTCAAACCAATATACCTGGAAAACTAATTTTTTTATAGAATTTTTTGCAGTATTTTCAGCAGCCCTTTGCAAAAATGACATACAAAATATTGCCTTTTTCTAGCTGAAACTCCTGAATGTCCAAGCAGACTAATCTCTGCAACTTCTGCTTATCTCTATATAGTCTCCTAACAAAATAATAGACAATGACTTAATGATCGCTCTGTTATTCTCTGGACAGGCCAAGGTAAAAATTAGACTAGGTGACAGGACAATGACAAGAGCAATACATGAAAAGATAATGGGTTCATCTTTTTCTGCACCAGGTAGAGGGTTTCCAGCTTACTTCACACCTATCAGGTCCTGCTGATAACACTTACACCTCTCAGGCCTGGTAAAGAATCGTCAATTGATCATTGCTGCCGCTATTAGAGGTCACAGAGGGGGAGTGGGAGATACAGCAGGAAGTCATGTACATAGGTTAACTTTAAAAAATTATATACAAAAAACACCCAGTTTTGTATTAAAAAATTACATATAATAGTCACTAAATTTTGATGGTAGTGTCCATTTAATAGAGAGAAAGCAAAAACAGATTTCGATAGGAGATAATTGTTTGCTAAAAATTACCCAAATAGTGGCAGACAGCATAGCGGTAGAATCCAATCTACAAGGAGTTTATGAAAGGGGGCGTCCTCTGCGTCTATCAATCATGACAGGTGCCCTATCCCCAGGCGTCCCTGCCTGTATACTATATACTCCCTGATTTGGGCACCATTTGTCAAAAAACTAAACCTACTGCAGCTGCCTTATATTTTCTGGCAGAACAACCCAAACCACGTCCATAAAGGCCCTTTCAAGGGAGGAAGGTAATAACTGTACATTACAGGACACGTGACCACATCAGGACCACTCATCTCCAGTTTCACCTTTCTGGTTTGCAAGGGCAGAAAATCCGGGACCGTTTTTCTGTGAAAACTTTACACCCCAAGTTCTAAAAAGGAAAATAAAGAAAAAAAGTCACGTTCCTCAGCTCTTTGCCCTGAGGCTTTTTGACGATAAATTTCATTCTGTATTAATAACATTGAACTTTCTTCACTGTCAGTGGTATTTTAGTAAAATATTTCTTTTCACCTGTTTTGCACCGGAACCCCCACCCCCCCCACCCCCCGCCTTAGGGGAGGGGGGCATGACCCGCCACGTGGGGCATGTTAAGCCTGGGGGCTGGGGGCGTGGCGGGGGAGGGGGGGGAAGGTCCGACCTCCCCTTGCCCCGGGAATATTGCGCAGCGCGGGCGAGTCCTGCTTTTTTTCGGTGGTTTTTCTCGCGTGCAGGTTTTCCGGTGGCCCCTTTGGGGGTAGGGGTTCTTGGGTTGGGGGAGGGGTTTTGGGGGGGTGTCTTAGGGATATGACTCCTCGGTTTTGGTGAAGTTGACCCAGGCCCTGGTGGTTCCCCCGGGGAGCGAATTGGGTGGCCCTCTGTATGGCTTTTGGACCTCCGAGCCTTGGAATCGGCTGGAGGTAGGAGGTTTTTCCTTCGGGAATTTTGGGTTGCCAGGTCGCTTAGTTCCCAAAGGGCCCCTGCCCCAGTGGGTTTTCATTTGGTGTTTGGTTTCAATTGTTGGTTTATATTGGAAGAGGTTGGAGGTATTTGGTTTACAGATACTAGTTTACGGGTATGCATATGGATATATATATATATATGTATATTTGGAATAGATGTATATATATATATTTACGTATGTATATGTATTTAGTAGATGGTTATTTATATATATTTAAATGCAAAGTCAATTTTATGTTTGTATTTTATTACTAAAACGGCTGCTGTGGCCATTTCATTCCAGTCGGTGGTCAGTGTATTTATTTAGGGATGTTGGTCACGGGCAGCGTAGAGGTGGAAAAGGGGGGTGGGGTTTTCGGTGGCGCAGAGCAAGCCTCAGTGTTGCTCAGGGTCATGATTGTTGACAGTTTTCAGGATGAAGGCATTTTGGTGCCTGAGACTAATAGGGCAATGCACTGGAAAATTAAAACCCCTGGAACTGACCCGTTGCATTGCACTTGCGGCTGCGCCCTCCCCAATTGGGTGGAATGGGAAAAGGATTCGGAAAAAAAAACACAATTGTGGCATCTATTTTTTTGATATTTATCTGTTTTCAGTAACTTTTTATTTTTCTGTGTATGAACCTGTATGAGTGCTTATTTTTTGTTTATGCATGTCGCCCAAAGGGCCTTATATCTGAAAATGTTCCTTGTTGCCCATAGCAACCAATTAGGGCTCATAGCAACCAATCAGAGCTCAGCTTTTAAATTTCTAGAGCAGTATATGAAATGAAAGCTGAGCTCTGATTGCTTGCTATGGGCTCTAATTGGTTGCTATGAGCTCTGATTGGTTACTATGGGCGCTGATTGCTTGCTGTGGGCTCTGATTGGATAATATGAACTCTGATTGGTTGCTATGAGGTTTGATTGGTTGTTATAAGAGCTGATTGGTTGCTATGAGCTTTGATTGGTTGCTATGGGCTCTGATTGGTTGCTATGAGCTCTGATTGGTTGGTATAAGCTCGGATTGGTGGCTATCAGCTCTGATTGGTTGGTATAAGCTCGGATTGGTTGTTATGGGTTCTGATTGGTCCCTATGGGCTCTGATTGGTTGCTATGGGCTCTGATTGGTTGTTATGGGCTCTGATTGGTTGCTTTGGACTCTGATTGGTTGTTTTGGGCTCTGATTGGTGCTATGAGCTCTGAGTGGTTTCTATGGGCTTTTATTGGTTGCTATGAGCCCTGATTGGTGGCTGTAAGCTGTGATTGGTCCCTATGGGCTCTGATTGGTTGCTATGGGCACTGATTGGTTGCTTTGGGCTCTGGTTGGTTACTATAAGCTCTGATTGGTTGCTATGGGCTCTGGTTGGTTGCTATGGGCAACAAGGACAGTCTTACGGCTAGACAGCTATCATACATAAGGCCCAGCAATTCTGGAGCCGGGTGTTCACTGTGTGGGATAAATAAGATGATATATTATTAGAGTTTTTTTATGTTATTAAAATGGGAAACGGGGTATGTTTTGAACTTTTTTATTCATTCTTAAAACTTTTTTGATCACCAGAATTACACCCAGGAAAACAGCAGGTTTGGGGTGTTCCTTAGGATCCAGGCTGACATAACTTTGGCTACACAAACAGCTTTTGGATTGTGGAGGGCAGAGAAGGTACCCCCTCCTGCATAACTGCCTAAATGTCATGACTGTGTTTACTGCGGCATCTAAGTAGTTAAATGGCCAGGATCAGAGTTGTCTCCGGTAATTGTCGCTGAAGCCAGATGGTAGCTGTAACTAACAACCGGCACCCAGCATGAATGGAACAGGCTCAGCTCTTGAGTCCGCTCTATTCATCCTTGCACCCCCTTCCTGGCAGGCATGAGGCGGCATCTCTAAGCTGGCACCTACCTCTGCCCACTCGCTATCCGGGTCCTGATAGTTTTTATATAACAGCAGATATAAGAAGCAACAAATACAAGCTGCTGCAGAGCTGGATCATCCGCTGACTACAGAGCCTTATCTTCACTTTATCTAGAAGTGTTCCAGCCATGTAGAAGACTGAGTCACCATTACCAGACAATTACCGTTCATGTTACTGTATCCTGCGGAGGAAACGAATGCTAGTCCGGCATCCATGAAAACAGATTTATAATCTCTTCCACTTCCAGGGGAACACCCCAGGTCATAATCATTCATGGCCTTAAAAACCTGGAAGACACGAAGTTGACCAAACTCAGCAAGAAGCTGAAATAATCACTTAAAACGTAAAACAACCAAGCACTTTAATATGGAGACCAGGGAAGGTATGGGGGTAGCAAGCAAAGGTTATTTAGGGAAGGTATGGGGGTACACAGCTTAAAGGAAATTTTTGGGAAGGTTTTGGAGGGGCAAGCTTAAAGGTTATTCAGGAAGGTATGGAGGAGCCAGCTTAAGATATATTCAGGGAAGGGATGGAGTAGCACGTTAAAGGTATATTCAGGAAGTATGGAGGTAGCATCAGCTTAAAAGTATATTCAGGGAAGGTAAATGGAAGGTAGCACAGCTTAAAGGTAATTCAGGGAAGGTATGGAGGTAGCACAGCTTAAAGGTATATTCAGGGAAGGTATGGAGGTAGCACAGCTTAAAGGTATATTCAGGGAAGGTATGGAGGTAGCACAGCTTAAAGGTATATTCAGGGAAGGTATGGAGGTAGCACAGCTTAAAGATATATTCAGGGAAGGTATGGAGGTAGCACAGCTTAAAGGTATATTCAGGGAAGGTATGGAGGTAGAACAGCTTAAAGGAATATTCAGGGAAGTAAGGTAGGTAGCACAGCTTAAAGGTATATTCAGGGAAGGTATGGAGGTAGCACAGCTTAAATGTATATTCAGGGAAGGTATGGAGTTAGCACAGCTTTAAGTTATATTCAGGGAAGGTATGGAGGTAGCACAGCTTAAAGGTATATTCAGGGAAGGTATTTAGGTAGCACAGCTTAAAGGTATATTCAGGGAAGGTATGGAGGTAGCACAGCTTAAAGGTATATTCAGGGAAGGTATGGAGGTAGCACAGCTTAAAGGTATATTCAGGGAAGGTATGGAGGTAGCACAGCTTAAAGTTATATTCAGGGAAGGTATGGAGGTAGCACAGCTTAAAGATATATTAAGGGAAGGTATGGAGGTAGCACAGCTTAAAGGTATATTCAGGAAAGGTATGGAGGTAGCACAGCTTAAAGGTATATTCAGGGAAGGTATGGAGGTAGCACAGCTTAAAGAGAACCTGTCACATAGTTTATGCCCCCCTTGCTGAGGACAGTACAAGCTAGTGTCAGACCTGCTGTTTCCAGCGCTGTGTCCCTTATTCTGTAAGGTGTTGGAGTTTTAGAGCATTTACCCCTCAAATCTTATTCATGAGCAGGTGTTAGCCCCGCCCACCAAAGGCTAGCGCCGCCCACTGACAGTTATTCACATGTTTCTACCTATTCAAAGTAATAGGTTTATCAGTTGAAATGGGCGGGGCTAGCCTTAGGTGGGCGGAGTATGAAAAAACGGACTCTTTTTATGACTCTTTTCTGGATGAAAACTGCAGATTTGAGCATTAAATACTCTAAAACTGCAGCATCTTACAGAATAAGGGACACAGCGCTGGAAACAGCAGGTCTGACACTGGCTTGTGCTGCCCTCAGCTAGGGGGGCATAAACTAGGTGACAAGTTCTCTTTAAAGAGGTATTCAGGGACAGTTTGGATGTAGCACAGGTTAAAGGGATATTCATGAAAGGTATGGCAATAACACAGCTTAAAGGGGGTATTCAGGGAAGGTATGAAGGGAGCACTGCATAAAGGGGTATTCCGGTAATACTTCACTCCTAGTGAAAGTGCACATTAAGAAGTGAAAATCTTTAGTATATAGTAATTAAATGTTTTCAGTAGTTTCCCGCTCAATCACTCACCAATTACTGTTTTAAAATGTGATGTTTATAGCTTGTTGCCAAGGGATACGACCTGTAGTTCAGTATCAGCTTTCTGGTCAGGCATGCTCAGTTCCATGCTCAGTTCCAGCACTAGGAAGGTGAGCTAGGGGGTAACTACAATTCATGGGCCCCACAGCAAAATGAAAAACATCTAATAATTGGAATCTAAAGCCGGTTCATAAATAACAATAATATGAGGCTATTATTCATACTCATCTAGTAGTGCTAGATAGGAGAAAGCCACCTATTTGTTATTCCCTATAAAAAGGTGCAATGTTTTTGAATTTAAGTGGGGCCCCCTCGACCCCTGGGGCCCATAGCGGCTGCACTGGCTATAGTTACGCCCATGAAGGTGAGCTATGTGTCAATGGAGCAGTAGTGGATGGAAGGGGATGTAACTAGGAACTAATATGATCAGCTCAGTAGTGAGGGGGCACAATATGAGATGCACAAGTGGGTGGAGGCTGGAATGGGTGTCAGCAATGCATGATGGGAACTGTAGTCTGTGATACATATGAGCCGATGCTGTGTGACCAAATGTGTCAAGTATACCTGTTTTGGATATAAGATTAATGTTATTCTATTGCTCTGTGTGTAATGACCCTGCAGATCGTTTTTTGTCCGAGTGCTGGAATATCCTTTTAACCATACTTGCCAACTTTTGAAAGTTGGAAAGTGGGAGATTCGAAGTGGCAAAAAAATTTGCATTGCCACGCCTATCTTGTATGTGAGCTACGCCCCTTCGAAAAAAGGCACACCCCACTTTGCCTAACTGCATAACAGCTCTGGAAGAAAGCCAAGTTGTTGCCCCCTCTAGCCAGGTAGTGCCCAGTATCGCCAGGTAGTAGTCCCCTTTATCCAGGTAGTGCCCCTTATAGCCAAGTAGTAGCCCCCTTTATCCAGGTAGTGCCCCTTATAGCCAGGTAGTAGCCCCCTTTATCCAGCTAGTGCCCTTTATAGCCAGGTAGTAGCCCCATTTATCCGGGTAGTGCCCCTTATAGCCAGGTAGTAGCCCCCTTTATCCAGGTAGTGCCCCTTATAGCCAGGTAGTGCCCCCTTTATCCAGGTAGTGCCCCCTTGTAGCCAGGTAGATGCCACTTATAGCCAGGTAGTGCCCCCTTGTAGCCAGGTTGGGGACCAACATCCAGGTAGTGCCCCTTATAGCCAGGTAGTGCCCCTTACAGCCAGGTAGATGTCCCTTTGTAGCCAGGTAGTGCCCCCTAGTAGCCAGGTAGTGCCCCCTAGTAGCTAGGTAGTGCCCCCTTGCAGCCAGGTAGTGCTCCCTTGCAGCCAGGTAGTGCCCTTATAGCCAGGTAGTGACCCTTGTAGCCAGGTAGTGCCTCTCTAGCCAGGTAGTGCCCCCTTGTAGCCAGGTAGATGCCACTTATAACCAGGTAGTGCCCCCTTGTAGCCAGGTAGATGCCCCTTGTAGTCAGGTAGATGCCCCTTGTAGCCAGGTAGATGCCCCAAATCGGGAGAGTTGGCATGTATGCTTTTAACTTGACCGTGGTATCATGCCTTTTTGTGTCCTCTGGTATTAGATCACAAACACAACAACAAAACAAAAAGTTGAGATAACAGTCTCTGCCGTAACATCATGGTTTAGCTTTGCCACATCAGCCGTTTCGGTATTGGCCTACCTTGGTGGGGGTCAGCTTGTTCTTGGAGTTCAGGATGTAGACGGCTGTATCTACTGCAGATAGAGACACAGACGTCCTGTCGTCTGTCTCTATTGTCAGCCGGAAGGGCTCACCCGGTTGGATACTGTCGAACGTGTCGGTTCTAAGTTCCAGCTTGAAAACAGATAAACTGTCGGTAAATTTTCTCAGAATTCCCACAGGGGAACGTATGGTCCCTGAGGGCATTGTGGTTACCTTGCCTTCACAGATATCAGTCACATCCACCCACATGGAATTGGCCACAATCTCAGAGCCCAAGTAATAGTAGGCGACAACCCGGAAGGAGGGAACCATCTTGGTGGTGACGGGTACATTAAGCACCATGAAATTTCCTCTGTCAATGGACATCAACTCAAGAATCTGACCTTTATTGAGGATCTGAGACATGAGACATAAAATATTAATAATGCCCCACAGTATACAATATTACAGTATTCATCAGAAATGGATATGCTTTAATAGAAAAGTACATATGCTGAGGGTAGGGTGGACTCATTTATCCAAAGCTCATACCAAGCATAGGCTTAAAGGGGTTGTCTCACCATGCTGTTTCACAGAGCCAAAAGCAGCTTCATATTCCTGTCTTTTCCTGATCATGCTGTAGGTAGTTCCATAGCAGTGATTAGCATATCAGCGCTTCTTATTGCACTGACATGAGAGCAGGAAATCTTATCTATAGTTTTGTTAACTTTGAGCTCTGAAGCTCTCTGCACTAGTTACCTTCCTGTGTTTGTTAGAAAGCTGCCGGCGTCCTGTCTGCTGACCTGTGGTGACATCGCTCCATGATCTCAGATAAGACAAAGAGCAGAGAGAGAAGGGAAAAGCAGGACGGTAACTTAGAGAAAACTGAGTGCACTCGGAGCAGATAAAATCACTCTTACCTCCTCTACAAAGCAAAATAAACAATGCAATGTATTTCTTCCATATTGAAAGCTAATCTTTGCAGTGAGACAACCCCTTTAAGAATATGCAAGAATGATGCAATCCCTGGTGACCTAAAGGAATAGTGACATCAAAAAATTACATAGATCAGATATTTTTTTATAAAGAAAAATGTTTGAAAGTGTATTTTTATCTTTGAACATTGAAGTTTTCACACTGGCTGCTAGAGCAGGCACGAGGCTGACATTTCCTTTTTCTTCCTTCAGCACATGTCAGCTTTGCTGTATAGACTGGGACGGTATGAGCAGAGTCATCTCATTATCATAAGAGTCTGGTTACATTTATGACAGCTCATGTGTATGCTGTAGGCATTAGATAACGATATTATTATATACTTGCCAACACTCAGTTTCTTCTGCAAGACATCCTGCAAACCTGATGACAAAGTTAGGGTAACTGAAAACCACCCACAAAAATGACATTAACATGGATCTAAGCGGTGTCATTGCCGGGAGGGTTAGGCTATGTTCAACACGTGTGTAATTGCGGGACGTATTTTACCCCTCAATTAACAAAGTACGAAGGGAAAATGGGCTGACCGTGGGGCTGGGCGACCGGCAGCTCGCGGCTCCATAGAGCATTCAATCATATCATGGAGCATATACACCGTGAATAATTGACATGTCACTTATCTCCCCCCGCGGCGTATTGTGCGAGCGGGGAGAGGAGACATAATCCATAGTTCTCTATGAGAACTGTGCATTACCGTAATGACTGGGACGTATCATGCCCTGTATTTTGCGCAGTACGGCACGAAAGACGGGGCGAGATACGTCCAATTTTAAGCCGTGTGAACATAGCCTTAATCTCCTGAAATCAGGAGAGAAGGTTGACAAGATGTATTATACGCAAGTAAAGGGTTTTTATACCTTAAAATAAATATAGGATATCCAGCCTTGCAAAAATGTGGCACGAAAAGGGCAAATATTCTAATATGCGTTATAAACACAAAGATAAATAGCACTCACATCAGTCATTAGCAAAATCGTTGGTGGCACAGGCTTAAACGGAGACATGCATGAGGTATCGGCTTAAAAGACAATACAGCCTTACTCATGTATACAGCTCCCCTGTTACTTACTGGTCTATAGTGAAGGGGACTGTGATCCATCACTTGTTGGAGACTGTAGCAATCTACTTCTCTGCCAAACGAGGTGTTATAAAGCACCTATTCCCAGTTCTACTGTATACACAGACAATACCGGAAGGAAATGGTCACTCTTAGGAAGGGTCTTAAAAATTAAAAAAAAATCTACAAAATTAAAACAAAAATCTTATTTTTTTTTTCTACAGACTTACATCTAATGAATGGAACTAAAATCCAATACATAAGACCTAAGTATGGTTTACCGGATTCTACAACTGGATTATCAGTAATTCCAAGAGTAGCCACAAAGTTCTGGGGTTCATCAGATATTTTATACTATGGGCCTCATTTATGAAAACTCTCTAATAGTGGGACTATCTGGGTTGCCCGTAATAACCAATTACAGCCCAAAGTAACCAATCAGAACACAGCTTTCATTTCCTACATTGCTCTGAAAAAATAAAAGTTGATCTCCGATTGGTTGCTATGAACTCCAGTTATTTGCTATGGGCTCTGATTTTTTGCTATGAGTTCTGATTGGTTGCTATGAGCTCTGATTGGTTGTTATGGGCTCTAATTGGTTGCTACGGGCTCTAATTGGTTGCTCTGAGCTCTGATTGGCTGCTGTGGGCTCTGATTTTTTGCTATGAGTTCTGATTGGTCGCTATGAGCTCTGATTGGTCGCTATGGGCTCTGATTGGTTTCTTTGAACTCTGATTGGTTGATATGAGCTCTGATTGGTTTCTATGAGTTCTTATTGGTTGGTTATTGGCAAGGATAGTCTTACTTCTAGACAGTTTTCAGAATTGAGGCCCTATCCACATGTTATAAGGGATTTTCAATAAAGTTCTGCACTTTCCAACTCTTCTGGGAATCCACTCAAGGTCCAGTAGACTGGAGTTCCCAAGCTCGATCATTCTGCTGACTTTTTACTGTTTCTATTCTCATCCAATGTATTAAAGGAAAATACACGATCTCTTTAAGTCAGCTCCAGTCCTAAAACAAGGACGCGACTATAGAAAAATTCAGGTACAAAGATCCTTTAATATTTCCAGGCCATGGTACCCAGGTGATGAATGTCGGCCCGGCCTTACATCAATTACATAAGAGGCCACCACTAAATCCTACAAGACGGTCCACCTATAATCCCCATCCAATCATTCTCTGCTGATAAATATCTATGACTAATAGGGGGTCGTGTGCAAGCCAAGAAATTGCCAAAAAATATTAGGAGCTCCCATTGGATAGGGTCCTTCTTAGTCTAATGTTACGAATGTTAACTGCTATGACACCTGCTCATCGACAGCGCTCCCTCAACATACAATATTAATTGGTTCTGGACGACCATTGTATGAGGAAACCATAACTGGAAAACTGGTAACTGGTTCCAAAACCTCCAAATGTCTCCAACATAATGCGGAATGGAGATGAGAGAAAATTAAGCAGATACTAATCCAGATAAAGCGTGTCCTTCCATATAACATCAGAAAGAGCTGCTGGAAATCACTTTCTATGATGAGGACAGGAGATTCTTTGGGTCATATACTTTATACACAATACACCAGAAAAAAGAAAAAGGAGCCCAAAGGAGCCGCTCATCCTGGCATTTATAAGAGCAGGACATGTAGCACCGCACTGTACTGTAGAGAGCTACTAAACCGCCAATCATTGCCTGCACCTCATTAATACATGTAAGAGCAGTACAGGACATGTAGTACCGCATTGTACTGTAGAGAGGCGCTATAGACCACCAATCACTGCATGCACCTCACTAGTACATGTAAGAGCAGTACAGGACATGTAGTACCGCACTGTACTGTAGGGAGGAGCTATAGACCGCCAATCACTGCATGCACCTCATTAATACATGTAAAAGCAGTACAGGACATGTAGTACCGCACTGTACTGTAGAGAGGCGCTGTAGACCACCAATCACTGCATGTTCCTTACTAATACATGTAAGAGCAGTACAGGACATGTAGTACCGCACTGTACTGTAGAGAGGTGCTGTAGACCACCAATCACTGCATGTTCCTTACTAATACATGTAAGAGTACAGGACATGTAGTACCGCACTGTACTGTAGAGAGGCGCTATAGACCAACAATCATTGCATGTTTCTCACTAAAACATGTAAGAGCAGTACAGGACATGTAGTACTGTACTGTACTGTATAGATGAGCTATAGACCAGCAATTACTGCATGCACCTCACTAATACATGTGAGAGCAGTAGAGGACATGTAGTACCGCACTGTACTGTAGAGAGGAGCTATAGACCAGCAATTACTGCATGCACCTCACTAATACATGTAAGAGCAGTACAGGACATGTAGTACCGCACTGTACTGTAGGGAGGAGCTATAGACCAGCAATCACTACATGCACCTCATAGGAAAAGAGCTGAAGACGTCCACAGCGCACTTTATTGGATGTAGTTATTCTCAATTCACAACATAGCTCGCAGGAGCTTTGCAAAGTGAAAAGACTTTGAGCCAAACCAGTTAAGTTCAGATGCAGACAGCTGTTTCGGGGTTTTTGCCCCTCATCAGTGCAGCGTAGAACTTTCTGGTTGGCTAGGTGAGAGGCGAAAGTGGCTTAGAAGGGGAAAAAGATCTCTCCTTGAGGAGAGGAACCAATAAATTGGTTGGTGTGAGGATTTACTCGCCTGTCAGACCTCACTGACTGTTTTGCATAAAGCAAAGGCTGACTTCCTCAGCTCTTTTCCCATAAGCCTTTGCTTTATGCAAAACAGTCAGTGAGGTCTGACAGGCGAGTAAATCCTCACACCAACCAATTTGTTGGTGGCTCTCCTCAAGGAGAGATCTTTCCCTCTACATGCACCTCACTAACACATGCAAGTGCAGTACAGGACATGTAGTACCGTACTGTACTGTAAAGAGGCGCTATAGACCGCCAGTCACTGAATACACCTCACTAATCCTTGTAGGAGCAGTATAGGACATGTAGTACCGCACTGTGCTGTGGAGAGGCACTATAGACCGCCAATCACTGCATGCACCTTACTAATCCTTGTAGGACCAGTATAGGACATATAGTACCGCACTGTGCTGTGGAGAGGCACTATAGACCGCCAATCACTGCATGCACCTCACTAATACATGTAAGAGCAGTACAGGGCATGTAGTACCGCACTGTACTGTATAGAGGCGCTATAGACCACCAATCACTGCCTGCACCTCACTAATACATGTAAGAGCAGTGCAGGACATGTAGTACCGCACTGTACTGTAGAGAGGCGCTATAGACCACCAATCACTTCATTCACATCACTAATCCTTGTAGGAGCAGTACAGGACATGTAGTACCGCACTGTACTGTAGAGAGGCGCTATAGACCGCCAATCACTGCATGCACCTCACTAATACATGTAAGAGCAGTACAGGACATGTAGTACCGCACTGTACTGTAGGTAGGCGCTATAGACCACCTCTCACAGCATTCACATCACTAATACATGTAAGAGCAGTACAGGACAGGTAGTACCACACTACCTAAAACCAATACATAACTAAGTGGCTATTACAGATGGAGGGTTATTGTTAGAGCCTATGGTCCATAATCCACTCACCATATAATAAACTTTCTTCACTCTCCCAGGATCCGGTGTCAGGACCTTCAGTGTGACCTTCGCATTTTCTCCAGGGCTCAGTATTTGGTTCAGCATGTCCAAGTGGAGAAAACTGTTTGCTTTGGAGGTATAGGGAGTGAGATGAAGCAGCTCCTCCTGACGGGCACCACCGTCTCCTGCTGTGATCTGTGTTCATTAACAAGGTTGAAAATATGCAATTGATCATGAAATATCCATTTCGCTAAGGCAACCCTAACTATGATCCTCAAGCATATCCCAGCAAACTACCCCTAAGGATATGTCTGAAGCTTTACTACCTATTAAAAGCAGAGCCCGCAAGATGTATCCTCTGGAGCAAGGTTGAGAATGTAAGCTCTAGAATATGTTAAAATGCCTTCCAAAATCCAACATCAATTTAACATCGCTGGACCGCAGGTTCTGGCACAGATTTGCGCTACAAAACGGTGGTTGGTTTTTGGATTTGCCGTCTGCTGGGTAGCTTGAATGTATGGAAATCCAACAGCAATTCTGCGGAAGATCCAGCAGGCTTGAAAATCCGCCAGAATCCAGCAGATTTTAAAAGCAACCCGGAAAAACCCTTGCTGTGTAGACTACAGCACAGATTTTTCATTGCAGTCTACACAGCAGTGGGTACAGTCGGATTTTTGCCAGATTCTAAATACCAAGTCCACTATAAATCTGATGAAAAACCTGTGCTGTGTAGACCTAGCCTAACTGTTAGGATAATAGCTATATATACTTAGTATTAGACAAAAAACATGGCCAAATATAGGCATATTCAAAAAACACTTAAAAGAGAAGTAGAGCAAACTTATTACTATAGATGGAAAGAGGATGACATATACAGGCAGTCCTCGATTTATACCGTTCCAACTTACATCAGTCCCCTAGTTACAAACAGAGACTTATGGGGCATGCTGGCACTTGTAGTTCCATGTTCCACTGCAGATAGTAGCTGTGGAACGACAAGTGCCAGCGTGCCACAGCAGCACATGAGGTGAAAATGAAGTGAAATCTTCCAAACAGGGGAACAGGCAGCAAAACAAATGTAAAAACCCTTCCCTGCACTATCCAAAACTAAAAAAAAACTAAAAAATCACTTCTGTGCTAGAGTTAGATTTAATAAATATACCTGTTCCAACTTACATACAAATTCAGCTTAAGAACAAACCTACAGTCCCTATCCTGTTTGTAACCCGGGGACTGCCTGTACAAGTCTTGTTACCTTAAGTTCAAGAGATTTCTCTTTAGTTTCTGTGTTGATCTGGAAGAACGTTGCTCCATTGTTATTAGATACAAAGGAATTTACTTCAACATTAGATTTATAGACCTTGACCGTGACACCAGGAGCTGGGGACCCGTCTGTATGCGTGACCTCTACCTGTTAACACAGAGCACAGATAAAGGGACATGAAACCCACATATAAACGCTTCAGGTCTATTAAAGGAGCACTCCGTTTGTGTCTGCTTTCATTCATTAGAAATTGCTTCTAGGTGCACTGTAATGACAGTAATTTTGCTCACCTGCAGCTGAATACAGGATTTTTCACTGCTGCAGCTGAGTCATGTGACCTGGACTCTGAGTTGCTGAAACACACAGCATGGAAGTGAATATCTCTAAGGTGCCATTCACACGGCTTATTTGGCCGCGGATTGGCGCCGTACCTCGCGCCGGATTTGCGCTGCAGTACGGCGCCAATCCGTCGCAGTAATTACGGTAATCCACAGTTCTCATAGAGAACAGTGGATTCCGTCGCTCCTCCCTGCTCGGCGAATCCGCCGCTGGGGGAGAAAGTCACCTGCACATTATCCAGGCGCAATACGCGCCGTGGATAATGCAAGTCTATGGGACCGGCGGCCGCCTGCCCCCCGCACCCGCCCCTTATTCAAGCCGGAATTGCGAGCGCAATCCGTCTCGCAATTCCGGCTTCAATCAGCCGTGTGAACCGGGGCTAAGCATTCATATGGGAGGTTCAAAGTCAGTTTAACAGGGATGCATAGAGAGACAGACTTCTGGTCAGCATGGTAAGCACAATGGGGGAGATTTGTCAAAATTGTCTAACTCTTAGAGACTTCTAAGTTAGACCAGTCTTACACTGCACCACATTCATCATAGTGTTGCTAAATCTGGCACAGGTTAAAACTGTCTAGTTTAACTTTATACCATCTTTAAGTTGGTTTACTTTATGCCACTAACATGCGCCCAAATTTTGCTGTATGCGAAGCCACGCCCCTTTTCACACAAAGTCACGCCCCTTTACAGAGCCTCTCTGTGTGTCTAAAACTGTCTAAAACACATAGTAAATGTTGTGTAAAGCTTGTTATTTTGTTATTTTGGGCGCAAATTCTACTAGAATTGATAAATGTGTCCTAGTGTCTTTCAGCCAATCAGAGTGCAGATCATGTGACCTAACAGAGACTACATCATCCAGAAATCCTGTATGCAGCTGCAGATAAACAAAATTCCTACCTAAATGCAATTTCTAATGAACTAAGAGGGGAGAGGGGAACATGCAGTGATCCTTTAAAGGGGATGTGTAATCAGAAACTGCCCTATTGTTGAAATCAGATTTCTATGTTTACCACATTTTTTAAGAATTTTTTTGTCTGTTTTAACAAATTTTATTATACTGCTCACAAAAACTTAGGGATATTTGGCTTTTGGTTGAAATTTCAGGATGAACATAAAATTTCTTGATCATTTTTTTCAATGCAGTAAATGAACCCCTCTCTCCCCTTTAGATGCACGTGTCCAGCAGTTCAGTGTTCCAGGGCCTTTTGCACAACTTGCTGATTTCTAACAAGGAGCTTAATAGGAAAATTCATAACGTGTTTGATCCCTGAATCGCACAATAAATTTAGGGGATCAATTTGAATTGAGATATAAACCATCCTCCTCATCCTGCTGTTCACATTGTGACATCATGAGACCAAGACAACATCTTACAATTGATTAACAGTACTTCGCCATTGCCAGGCTGTGCTCAGAGTGTGACAGGGTGTTACCAGCAGGTTGTATCAGAGATACAGAGACTGGAAGAGTCACAGAAAGGCAAAGAAGTGGACTTCCTTTGGCTCCATCACACACTGATGACCTCTTTATTGTAACCAATGCCGGACGGAGTTGATGATGAATGACGCACAACTCCAGACACATTTAAGGGGGGTGAGAGGCAACAAGTGTCATATCAGACCATTCAGAACCATTTACATCAGCGAGGTCTAGGAGCTAGATGACCTGACCCCACCACCAGGCACAGGCACTATCGTCTTGCATGGGCTAAGGAACATTTATGCTGGACGAGGGACCAGTGCTCCATAGCGCTGTTCAGTGATGGAAGTCCATTCACTCTGATCAGAAATGATAGCCACCAACGATGCTGGAGATGTCATGGAGAGCACTATGCATCAGCCAGGTCAGGTAATCTAGTACGCAGACCACGCTGATGTAAATGGTTACAAATGGTCTGACGTGACACTTGGTGCCTCTCAATCACTTAGATGTGCCTAGAGTTGTGTGACATTCATCATCCGGTTCTGCAGGGCATTGGTTACAATGAAGCGGTCATTAGTGTGTGATGGAGCCAAAGGACCTCCACTTCTTTGCCTTTCTGTGACTCTTCCAGTCCCTCTTATTCAACTTGCTGAAGTCATCTCCAGAATATTGTTACCTATGGTCCATGTAGCTGCTGTAAGTCCGATGATGTTGTTGAATCTGTCAACTATCTAATGTGTTTTGTGCTGTTGATAATTATAGCTTCCACCAAAATGAGCTTTAGGGTAACAGGTATCTAGGGTATGCGGACACCTTTACTTATTGAAGCTCATATGATTAACTTCGTTGTCTCTCCTCACATTATGTCCTATTACATCAAGTGTAGCTTTATCTTACCTGTCCCACCCACAACATAGTTTTACATTTTTGGGTATAACATTTTATTTCATGTCATGTTTTATCAATTAGGCCTACTCACATCTCGTTTTGGCAGCCCATTCGTGGTTGACATCGGCAAACCATAGAAATGTATCCCACATGATAATGCGATTGGGGACTGGACATGGCCATAGACTTCTATAGGGCAAACAAAGTCCTAATTGGACTTGGTGGTCTTCCACGTTTTTGTGTCCGATGAAGAAACAGCATTAATAGGGCAATTTAGGACTATGTTTGCTCTATAGGAGTCTATTGCGCTTTCGTCTGGATGCATTTTTACGGTATACTACAAACGGGGATAGGAAACAAGATGTGAATTGGGCCTTAGTAAATCAGTAAAGGACAAGAAGACTGTAACCTCTTACCACAACCGCTACCGGCATGCCAGGGTTGAAATACCGTCTTGTTTTGGATAAATCCAACACGTAAGGAGATCTCACAAATTTCACACTGGTGATCTCCTTCTCTTCTAAGGTTCCAGCTATGAGAAGAAGGGACAGAATCAAGACGGTGTCCACTGGTCATCACGTCCTTCACACAGTTTTCATTTGAAAAACAGAGTTTTAGTTAAAGAAGTTGTTTGAGATTGGAAGAACTTGGCTGATTTTTTCCAGAAACAGCACCACACCTGACCACAGGTTGTGTGAGGTATTGCAGTTCAGTACCATGCACACGTGGACAGGCTTGGTGCAGGCTTTGGAAGACAGAAGCCTCGTTTTTCAATTTTTGGACTAAGTCATTGAGGAATAGAATTTAGCAAAAAGAATTACAGATGTAAGTTACTACAATGAATCCTATAGATTTTAAACAAACAGTCTAGGAAAAACTTAATGGGAGTTCCCAGTATAGGGGAGCGCTGTGTTCTCCATTCTGTTCTATGGGAGTTCCCAGTATAGGGGAGCAGTGTGTTCTCCATTCTGTTCTATGGGAGTTCCCAGTACAGGGGAGCGCTGTGTTCTCCATTCTGTTCTATGGAGTTCCCAGTACAGGGGAGCGCTGTGTTCTCCATTCTGTTCTATGGGATTTTTTCCCCAGTATAGGGGAGCGCTGTGTTCTCCATTCTGTTCTATGGGAGTTTCCAGTACAGGGGAGCGGTGTGTTCTCCATTCTATTCTATGGGAGTTACCAGTACAGGGGAGCACTGTGTTTGGCTGTGCTCAGAACTCCCATGGAACACAACGGAGACTCATGTCCAAGCATGATTAGCTCTCCATTCTGAGCTGACACTTTTGGGGACCAATTCTTGAGATAGGTGGGGTCCAAGACGTGGGACCTGCACCTATCAGACTGTTTGGGGCCACCAGTGGAGATGATTCTTGGGCCCACCAGTGGAGTTCATTCTTGGGGCTCACCAATGGAGTTAATTCCTAGGATACACCAGTGAAGTTGACTCTTGGCGTCCACTAGTGGAGTTGATTCTTGGGGCCCACCAATGGAGTTGATTCTTGGGGCCCACCAATGGAGATGATTCTTGGGGCCACCAGTGGAGATGATTCTTGGAGCCCACCAGTGGAGATGATTCTTGGGGCACACCAGTGGAGCTAATTATTGGGGCCCACCAGTGGAATTGATTCTGGGGTCCACCAGGGAAGCTACTTCTTTGGGACCACCAATGGGGGGGTTGTTGGGGTCCACTAGTGGGGTTGATTCTTGGGGGCCAATAGTGGAGTTGATTCTAGGAGTGCCACCCTACAGCTACTGTACATGACCATACATGACTCTTGCTCTTTGCCTCTCTTTCTCTGCTATTTTACCAAAAAAGCAGTATCAGGCCTGCCAAGCCCAGGTGCCCCTCATGACCAGGGACCTAATAGGAGTTTTCCCTGCTTCACTGTAGGCCAGTCCGAGCCTGCATATTGAGAGCTCTTGTAGGGTAGACATAAGCAAACATTCTATTCTAAAATGTATGCCATGAGTTAAACTTATAAAATCAAGCCTGGTAATGATGTCTGTAGATGAAGAGGATCAAAGGACACACACGTTAGATAAGGTGCATAAAGGTGTAAAGGAAAGAGGTTATAAATCAGATAGAACCTGTAACCACTTTAGTGAAAGTTTTCAAGACAGGAAATAAAGTGTTTGCTAGAAATCTTAAACTGGTTGTAGATAATTAGAAAACATTGTCATTTCCTTCTTAGAACAGCACCCCACACATATGTAGGTTGTGCCTGGTACTGCAGCTGAACTGCATTGATGTGAATGGGGCTGAGATGCAATACCAGACACCACCTCTGGACAGGTGTGGCACTATTTTTAGAAGAAAGCAGCCATGTTATTCTAATTCTGAAAAAGCAACCCCTTTCGATGCTATAGCCTGAGCTACAAAAAGAGAAATAGACTCATATGCAAATGTATATATCAGTATTATACAATATATATGCAGTTACTGTGACTTACAAGCTGCCTCCATCACACTGACTGCAATGTAAAAGGTGAAGCCCACTAGATGTTCCTCTGGTTGGTTGATCTTCTTCACAATGTCATCTTTCTTAACCACCACGGTGCCCTCACCCTCCGTCAGCTGGAAGACATGAAGAACAAACAATCAGAGCTCCCGAATTGTTCATGAAACCCTCAATTTGCAGAATAATATGGAATATAAAGGTATCTTCCATTCCAGTGCTACATTTTTAAGGGGTTGTCTACTTTCTGTAATCCTATTGTGTATTACACAGTTCTCGGGTTGTGTTCACATCATGGATTTTTACGTGTAATTCAATGCACAGTCCCCGTTAGATGCCACATCACAATCCACGTGTAAACCTTGCCCCATTCATTTGGGCAGACGTGACGTGGATTAGCCACATTGACATGAGGCCATAATGCAACCAAATTAGAAGAGGAAAGTTGAAATCCGTGGCAGAAATCCAAGGTATCGCCTCAGATTTCTGCCTCTGAGATTCCACTTTGGGTTTTTCCATTTGGAAAAGGAGACGTGTGAACAAAGTCTTAGTCACATTAATGGGCCCTTGTGGATGCGCTTGAGTCCACAATGGAAAGTGACACTTGTTGTAGACTCTAAGGCTATGTTCACACGGCGTAATTGCAGCGCACACAGTACGCGCTGCAATATGCTAGGTGTTTTGGGAGTCACGATAATCAGCGCGTGCTCTCAAAGCACGGGTGGGGGGGCGGCAGCCCGCCGGCCCCATGGACATGCATTACTCGCGGTGTATAATCGCTGCAAATAATTGACATATCACTTATCTCCCCCTGCTTCTACAATACGATCGTATTGTAATAGCGGGGACAGGAGGCGTAATTACCGTAATTGTGGTGCGCATCTCGCCACGTATAACATGCAATACGCGGCAAAATACGCCCGCAACTACACCTGAAAATAAGCCGTGTGAATATACCTCTCATTGGCTTGCTGCACTCAGCTGCCTCATTTTAACCAGTGCAGGATAACACAATTGCAAGTTCCTATCACTCCCTGTTGAAGTTGCAGTCTGAAATTGACGCCTAGTGAGGTAACATGTTCAGTGTAGGGACTCACCTGCTCTGGGATCCCCTTGACGTTTTGGGAGGTGAGCTTAATACAATCTTTGATCAAAAACTGTAAACTAAGAGTCCCAGGTTTTTCATATTTTCCTTAGCAGTAATGCATTTTCCAATATTCCTATATACCTTTATGTATCATTAGTTTTTTAGTGTGCCACTGATATTTGTATTAGATGTATGCTATTGCCTTTCAGTGTGCACCTATGCTTGCGTTTTTCAAAGTATATTATAGATGTGCACAGCCTTATTACGTTTTGTAATATACCGTAAGGGAGACATGTATGGAACCAGGTGCATCGAAATTCATTTTCTCATCTATTTTGCAGTGTATAATGCACCTGATGTATGAAAGTGGTTTTTGTGCGATTATAACTGGTGTCTAAAGTTCATCACCCCTCCTCTATGTGTTTGGCGCATTATGGAACTTAGGCGCATTAGTAATGCCCAAAACATGTTTAAAGGCTACAGATAGGCTGGAAATAAGAGAAGTCATTAGAATAGCATGTCAGTGATAGAAACTATGGTAGTGATCCTGCTTGGAGGACCACAGGTCCCAGCAATACCTGTGCTGTGCCGACTCTCGCTGTATGGAGACTAAAGGGTGAGAGAAGCAAAAATACATTTCAGATTTAACGTAGTAAAAAATTTAAAAAAATCTGAAGAACAAGATCAGTGGGTTATTTCATGTAAAATTAGCTTTAGATTCTAGTAATTGTAAATACATTTTTATTCGAGATATTTTTATATTTTTTGTGATATTATATATTTTTATATCCATTTGATAACATTTTCATTAAATTTAAATAATTAAATTTTATTTAGTTTGATAATTATTAGAAATTACTTTTTATTATTGCACTGGGGGAAGTTGAGAAATATTGAAAATTTTTTCCCTAACGGCAAATCTAGCTTCACTGCGACTCCTCAGGTTCAGACAGATCACATTGGAATAGCTCTGCCTGTCCGAGCAGTAATGTGCCTAGTTTTGCCGACCCACATTCATATATGTGTCTAATATTACGAGTATAGTGTGACGCCTCCAGACCACCCCCTCATGTCAGGTGCATTAGAAAGTGTTGAGTCTTACGAACAATGCACCTAACACATTCATTAGGCGCATTAGTCATCATAGCCGCTCACTTTGGCGCATTTGACACCAGAAAAGGGTGAAAAACCCGGTCATACATGTCTCCCTATGGGCTACATGCGCCAAAGGTGAGAGGTTCGCCTAAATTGCCGATGTATGGCGCGTTGAGCGAACATGTTTGGTGCATTATGCAATAGACTCAACAATTTGTAATGTGCCAAACGTAGGGGTGTTCCGGGGGTGTTCTGGGGGCGTCACACAACACTTATAATATTTGACACATAAATGAATGTGGTTCGGCAAAACTAAGCGCATTACTGCTCGGACAGGCAGACCTATTCCAATGTGATCTGAGCCTGAGGAGTCGGAGTAGAGCTAGATTTGCTGTTAGGGAAAAAACGTTTCAATATTTCTCAACTTCCACCAGTACAATGAGCCTGAGGAGTCGGAGTGGAGCTAGATTTGCCATTAGGGAAAAAAATATCCCTTATTTCTCAATTTACACCAGTTCAATAATAAAAAGTAATTTGTGATAATTATCAAACTATATAAAATTCAATTATATAAATTTCATAATAAATTATATAACATAAAATTATATAATATCCCAAAAATATAAAATGATCTCCTATAAAATATATTTAAGATTACTATAATATAAAATGAATTTAAAATTAAATAATATCAATCAATTAAACCAATCCAGCATCTCCCGTGCATCCTGTTCTCAATTGTGTATTTAGGGAGCTAGCGGAGTATTATCAGTGATTACAAACACATCACAGCGGCTCCAAATAAAAGAAAACTATGGTAGTGATCTTGCATGTTGCACCACAAGTCTTAGCGAGACTATTGCTGTATATAGAATACACGTTTGCCGCATTACTAAGTACTGGAAATGCAGCATATATTGGCAGCTGCTGACCGTGGTCTATCATTACAATTACTTCAGTTTCAATGCAGAATATAATTCTTATTGGACAGGACTTTGTCTATAGGAAAATACACGTTTCGTTAGTTGAGCTGCACAATCACCTTCACGTTCTGCTCCAAGCCTTGCAGTAATGTCTTCTGCCCATCCTGACTTATTATCCCCAGGCGCACATAAGTGATGCCGCTCACATCCTCTCCGTACACATATCTGGATGAATCACAAGCAGAACACAACAGTTATATGATAAATGTATAGTATACACAACACATGACACTAGTGGCCACGCGTATGAAAACTGTCTAAGACTCTCTTTGTTGCCCATAGCAACCAATCAGCGCTCACAGCAACCGATCAGAGCCCATAGCAACCAATCAGAGCTCATAGCAACCAACCAGAGCCATACCAACCAATCAGAGCTCATACCAACCAATCGGAGCCCATAGCAACCAATCAGAGCCCATAGCAACCAATCAGAGCCATAACAACCAATCTGAGCTCATAGCAACCAGAGCCCATAGCAACCAATCAGAGCCCATAGTAACCAATCAGAGCTCATAGTAACCAATCAGAGCTCCCCTTTAATTCTCCCAGAGCACCATATGAAATTAAAGCTGAGCTCTGATTGGTTGCTATGGGCGATGATTGGTTGCTATGGACTCTGATTGGTTGCTATTAGCTCTGATTGGTTGCTATGGGATCTGAATGGTTGCTATGAGCTCTGATTGGTTGCTATGAGCTCTGATTGGTTGTTATGGCTCTGGTTGCTATGGGCTCTGATTGGTTACTATGGGCTCTGATTGGTTATTATGGGCTCTGATTGGTTGCTATGGGCTCTGATTGGTTGCTATGAGCTGATTGGTTGCTATGGACTCTGGCTTCTATGAGCTCTGATTGGTTGCTGTGGGCTCTGATTAGTTGTTATGGGCTCTGATTAGTTGTTATGGGCTCTGATTGGTTGCTATGGACTCTGATTGGTTGCTATGAGCTCTGATTGGTTGTTATGGGTTCTGATTGGTTGCTATGAGCTCTGATTAGTTGCTATGGACTCTGATTGGTTGCTATGGACTCTGATTGGTTGCTATGGACTCTGATTGGTTGCTTTGGGCAACAAAGAGAGTTTTAGACCTAGACAGTTTTCATAAATGTGGCCCTAGGACTGTGCAGGAGATCAGTGGTATAACTGGGTGTTACAAAAGTATATTACATAAGACCTCAAGTGAGTGTTCTACTGCTCTGCATTTAGCTAGATGTTTGTTATATAGATAGATAAATAGACAGAAAATAGATGTAAAATAGATAGATATAGAGGACAGACATGAAAAACAGGGATAAATATGAGACCTATAATGACATAGATAGATTTGAAATAGATAAATATCAATTAGTGAAAAATAGGTAGCGCTCCCTATAATCAATATGAAGTTGGGTGCAGCAAACATAAGAGCTCTGTCACATATTAATGCATACAAAACTTGCAGCACTGACAAAAGTTTGGAAAAAAGTGGAGCTTTGTTCCATATCCACAGGTGATATTTTGGCTCCTGATAGATAGATAGATAGATAGATAGATAGATAGATAGATATATAGATAGATAGATAGATAGATAGATAGATATGAGATAGATATGATAGATATGAGATAGATAGATAGATAGATAGATAGATATGAGATAGATAGATAGATAGATAGATAGATAGATAGATAGATAGATAGAGATAGATAGATAGATAGATAGATAGATAGATATGGATAGATAGATAGATAGATAGATAGATAGATATGAGATAGATAGATAGATAGATAGATAGATATGAGATAGATAGATAGATATGAGATAGATAGATATTGAGATAATAGTAGATAGATTATGAGATAAAATAGATTAGATAGATAGATAGATAGATAGATAGATATGGAATAGATAGATAGATAGATAGATAGATAGATATGAGATAGATAGATATGAGATGGATAGATAGATATGAGATAGATAGATAGATATGGGATAGATAGATAGATAGATAGATAGATAGATATGGGATAGATAGATAGATAGATAGATAGATATGGGATAGATAGATAGATAGATATGGGATAGATAGATAGATAGATAGATATGGGATAGATAGATAGATAGATAGATATGGGATAGATAGATATGGGATAGATAGATAGATAGATAGATATGAGATAGATAGATATGAGATAGATAGGAGATAAATAGGAGATAGATAGATAGGGGATAGATAGATATGAGATAGATAGATAGATAGATAGATAGATAGATAGATAGATAGATAGATAGATAGATAGATATGGGATAGATAGATAGATAGATATGGGATACGATAGATAGAAGAGATAGTATAGATAGATAGAAAATGAGATATAAAAGAGATGATTGATTGATAGATAGATAGATAGAGATAGATAGATAGATAGAAAGATAGATAGATAGATAGATAGATAGATAGATAGATATGAAATATACAGTTATTTCGTCAATGGGCAAAATCCATCATCTTTCTACAAAGCAAGTTGACATTAACTTTTGCACATTATTTCAAAGTTTTTTTTGCAATATGTGGATAAGATTTGTTGGATCTGTTTCCTTTGCAGGTGCTGTAACATAGTATGGGGTTTCCCATCATAAAATTCAGATGAAAAATGCAAGACATAACCGCTCCATGTGAGCATAACCCTAGATAGACTTCACCCCCAGCAGCGGTCAGTGTTGTGGCTCTTTCATGAGAGATAGAAAAGCAATCAAACCGCCCCTGATCGGGGAGATCCTCCCTACCTGCCATCAATTTCTCTTATGGAGTTGGACAGAACAAGCTTTTTACCACATGCAGTAACATCAATCAGTCGTTACCTGGCTTCAACTTTGATTTTAAATTCTTTTTCAGAGACCAGAAAATAAGGAAGTTCTGGAATTATCTTCACCTCAAAATTGGGCAAAACTGAAAAAAATGGGGAAAACCTTCAACAAAGAGATAAGTTACACATGGACAAGTCAAGGGGTATGTTCATTAAATGCCACTCAATTTTTTTTACCTTCAGTTCTTTAGAAGTTGCTTCTAGGCAGGGCTTGAATGGAAGGCAACCGCCTAGGGCACCACTTCATCCCGGGCAGGAAAGAGGCGCAAGAAGGTATGGAGTGATAAATTTTAAATTGGGAGGGCGCTATATGCCTTATTTGCCTAGGACACCAGAATATCTTGTCCCAGTCCTGCTTCTAGGTGCACAGTTGTGCCAGTAATTTTTTTTTTTTACCTGCAGCTGAATACAGGATTCCTCACTGCTGCAGCTGAGTCATGTGACCTGCACTCTGAGTTGATGAAACAAACAGCATGGTTGTGTGACCTGGAAGTGAATCCCTCTATGCATTCCTATAGGAGGTTCAAAGTCAGTCTCATAGGAATGTATAGAGAGACAGACTTCCTGTCAGCATCAAAAGCACAGTGTCTATCAGCCAATCAGAGAGCAGGTCATGTGACCTAACAGAGACTGTTGCATCAGCCAGAAATCCTGTATGCAGCTGCAGGTAAGCAAAGTTACTGGCTCTACAATGTAGCTAAAAGTAATTTCTAATGAACTAAGGGGAAAAAAACTGGAGTGTTCCTTTAAATATGGAGCCACATAACAGGAGGATGAGTATACAGTATATTGGGGGCATCTGCCATTGGACTATGTGGGTAAGCCTGGCACAGGTATGGCAGCAATACTTTAGACCAGACTTCTTGAAACTTACCATACTTCTTCACTTCAAATTCAGCTGTGGAGTTGGATTCTGGAGCTGTGTTGTAATACGCAGATATTTTCCACACCCCGGGACTATGGAAGGAAATATGGCAATTAAGCAAGCCCCTTCTTTTTTGCCAGGACTGCAGTCTTTGTAAATGGTTGCCTGTCACTTTAATTCTACAATGTTCACATCTGGGAGACGGTTCATTGTGACTGTATATATAGTGTATACATTACTGCATATAGGTTAACCCTTTTATTGCAGGGTATCCAGACAACAGGTTATGATACTTAACAGTGCCGCATGTTGGATTGGAGCGGCTGGCTGTGGTAATGGTGGTCTTGTGGACTGTTGGGCGCAGAGGGAGGTGCGGATGCCAATAAAGACCCTGGTGCCAGCCAGACCAAGCATGTGGTGCTGCCGTGCCATCACATGAGAGGGAGGAGGTAAAATAGTAGAGGTCTGTTGCCATAGAAATGGTGTAATACTGGGGTATTTAGCTGCCACCGAAGCAACCGGGGACTTGGGAAGAAATAATTATTGAGCTCAGGCACAAACTTTTTAAGGATATTACTATATTCTGGTCTCTTTCTGTCTTTCCAGGAAGACTGACAAACAGCTGGCATGGTTTTTGGCGGCACACCTGTGGGACGGGAGTCTCCTGCTCTGCCCACAGATAGTTCTCTTCTGTCTCTCATAAAGGGTGTTTCCATCTCGCAATTTGATGGTAAATTGATAGGATATTTCATAAAAGTGTGATAGTTGTAGGTCCCAGTGGATTGGGTCCCAATTTCAGGAATGGGCCTTGAAAAGTCTCAGTACAGAACAGAGAGCTGGTCATGCTTGTGAAGGACTCTCTATTCTGTTCTATGGGAGTTTCCAGTACAGGGGAGCGCTGTGTTCTCTCCATTCTGTTCTATGGGAGTTCCAAGTACAGGGGAGCGCTGTGTTCTCCATATCATGATTGTCTATGCGGATGTGAGTCCCAGTATAGAGGGAGTGCTGTGTTCTCTCCATTCTGTTCTATGGAGTTCCCAGTACAGGGGAGCGCGTGCTATTTTTCTACTCCATTCTGTCTCTATGGGAGTTTCCTAGTTATGAGAGTCGAGCGCTGGTGTTTTCTCCATTCTGTTCTATGGCAAGTTTTCCTCCAGTTACTCAGGGTGAGCTGCTCGTGTGTTCTCCATTCTATTCTATGGGAGTTCCCAGTACAGGGGAGTGCTGTGTTCTCCATTCTGTTCTATGGGAGTTCCCAGTACAGGGGAGCGCTGTGTTCTCTCCATTCTGTTCTATGGGAGTTCCAAGTACAGGGGAGCGCTGTGTTCTCCATTCCGTTCTATGGGAGTTCCCAGTACAGGGGAGCGCTGTGTTCTCTCCATTCTGTTCTATGGGAGTTCCCAGTACAGGGGAGCGCTTTTTTCTCTCCATTCTGTTCTATGGGAGTTCCCAGTACAGAGGAGCGCTGTGTTCTCTCCATTCTGTTCTATGGGAGTTCCCAGTACAGGGGAGCGCTGTGTTCTCCATTCTATTCTATGGGAGTTCCCAGTACAGGGGAGCACTGTGTTCTCCATTCTATTCTATGGGAGTTCCCAGTACAGGGGAGTGCTGTGTTCTCCATTCTGTTCTATGGGAGTTCCCAGTACAGGGGAGCGCTGTGTTCTCTCCATTCTGTTCTATGGGAGTTCCCGGTACAGGGGAGCATTGTGTTCTCTCTATTCTACTCTATGGGAGTTCCCAGTAAAGGGGGGCGCCGTGTTCTATACTCTGAACTCGCATAGAACAGAATGGAGAGTTGTGTGCATTCTGAGCTGACACTGTCAGGGGCCCATTCCCGAGAGAGGAGGGACCTGCATCTATCACGGTTTGATGGCATATCCTTTTGATTTGCTATCAAAGTGCTAGATGGGTCACCCTTATAATCCTCCTTGTGAATGGTACCTCCTTTGGCTTTTTATCCTAGTGCATGGGTGCCATCGTCTGACATTAAATGGAAAGGCCGGCTCTAGCCTTACAATGGTGTGGATAATCTATGAGAGGGGTCAGGCAGCTGAGGTTGGGGTGATGGCCCAGTATTCGGATGGCAGGGGATAGAGGTGAACTTGGTGTGCTCAAGCACAGGAGGGATTGTAGCCAGATCCTGTGTGTGGGGCTGGAGGAAAATCCTTGTCCTAGTAGGTGTGGTTGCGGTGAGATGTCAAACTCATTTTTACCAAGCGCCACATCAGCATTATGAGTGCCCTCAAAGGGTCATTGAACAGTGGCTAGGGGACCTTGGTTGGTCTGCCAAACCTGTGCCACCGCCTGTGAGTTGCTGAATTGAGCGGTATGGAGATGAGCACGGATCGTGAGTTCGGAATCTAAGAGCATAGCCGCTTGCTCCGCTGGTGCCTTTTCCACTGGGGAAAGTAGAGATTAGTTCCTTCTGCGTCCACAGCTTGTCCATCCCTGCTCGCTGTGTCTAAGCTCCAAAACAACATGGCGTGTTGGATTCAGCCTACGGGCTTGAGTTTGATGCAAGTTGTCTAGATCATACGAACTTGGGTGTGACCTAGTTGGGTCAGTCGTGGCAACAGCGGGTTAAGCCTGGTGGACAGTAGGAGAAATGCTTAAGTGGCTGACAGTGGTGGACAGTAGAAGGGGTGCTTAAGTGGCTGACAGTGGTGGACAGTAGGAGGGGTGCTTAAGTGGTAGACAGTGGTGGACAGTAGAAGGGGTGCTTAAGTGGCTGACAGTGGTGGACAGTAGGAGGGGTGCTTAAGTGGTAGACGGTGGTGGACAGTAGGCGGACTGCTTTAGTGGTAGACAGTGGTGGGCAGTAGAAGAGGTGCTTAAGTGGCTGACAGTGGTGGGCAGTAGAAGGGGTGCTTAAGTGGCTGACAGTGGTGGGCAGTAGGAGGAATGCTTAAGTGGTAGACAGTGGTGGACAGTAGAAGGAATGCTTAAGTGGCTGACAGTGGTGGACAGTAGAAGGAGTGCTTAAGTGGTAGACAGTGGTGGACAGTAGAAGGGGTGCTTAAGTGGCTGACAGTGGTGGACAGTAGAAGGGGTGCTTAAGTGGCTGACAGTGGTGGACAGTAGGAGGAATGCTTAAGTGGTAGACAGTGGTGGACAGTAGGAGGAATGCTTAAGTGGTAGACAGTGGTGGACAGTAGGAAGGGTGCTTAAGTGGTAGACAGTGGTGGACAGTAGGAGAAATGCTTAAGTGGTAGACAGTGGTGGACAGTAGGAGAAATGCTTAAGTGGCTGACAGTGGTGGACAGTAGGAGGGGTGCTTAAGTGGTAGACAGTGGTGGACAGTAGGAGGAATGCTTAAGTGGCTGACAGTGGTGGGCAGTAGGGGTGCTTAAGTGGCTGACAGTGGTGGGCAGTAGGGGTGCTTAAGTGGCTGACAGTGGTGGACAGTAGAAGGGGTGCTTAAGTGGCTGACAGTGGTGGACAGTAGAAGGGGTGCTTAAGTGGCTGACAGTGGTGGACAGTAGAAGGGGTGCTTAAGTGGCTGACAGTGGTGGGCAGTAGGGGTGCTTAAGTGGCTGACAGTGGTGGACAGTAGGAGGAATGCTTAAGTGGCTGACAATGGTGGACAGTAGAAGGGGTGCTTAAGTGGCTGACAGTGGTGGACAGTAGAAGGGGTGCTTAAGTGGTAGACCGTGGTGGACAGTAGAAGGAGTGCTTAAGTGGCTGACAGTGGTGGACAGTAGAAGGAATGCTTAAGTGGTAGACAGTGGTGGACAGTAGAAGGAATGCTTAAGTGGCTGACAGTGGTGGACAGTAGAAGGAATGCTTAAGTGGTAGACAGTGGTGGACAGTAGAAGGGGTGCTTAAGTGGCTGACAGTGGTGGACAGTAGGAGGGGTGCTTAAGTGGTAGACAGTGGTGGACAGTAGGAGGAATGCTTAAGTGGTAGACAGTGGTGGACAGTAGAAGGAATGCTTAAGTGGTAGACAGTGGTGGACAGTAGGAGGAATGCTTAAGTGGCTGACAGTGGTGGACAGTAGAAGGGGTGCTTAAGTGGTTGACCGTGGTGGACAGTAGAAGAAGTGCTTAAGTGGTAGACCGTGGTGGACAGTAGAAGGGGTGCTTAAGTGGCTGACAGTGGTGGACAGTAGGAGGGGTGCTTAAGTGGTAGACAGTGGTGGACAGTAGGAAGGGTGCTTAAGTGGTAGACAGTGGTGGACAGTAGAAGGAATGCTTAAGTGGTAGACAGTGGTGGACAGTAGAAGGAATGCTTAAGTGGTAGACAGTGGTGGACAGTAGGAGGAATGCTTAAGTGGCTGACAGTGGTGGGCAGTAGGGGTGCTTAAGTGGCTGACAGTGGTGGACAGTAGAAGGGGTGCTTAAGTGGCTGACAGTGGTGGACAGTAGAAGGGGTGCTTAAGTGGCTGACAGTGGTGGACAGTAGAAAGGGTGCTTAAGTGGTAGACCGTGGTGGACAGTAGAAGGGGTGCTTAAGTGGTAGACCGTGGTGGACAGTAGAAGGAGTGCTTAAGTGGTAGACCGTGGTGGACAGTAGGAGGAATGCTTAAGTGGTAGACCGTGGTGGACAGTAGAAGGAGTGCTTAAGTGGTAGACCGTGGTGGACAGTAGGAGGAATGCTTAAGTGGTAGACAGTGGTGGACAGTAGAAGGGGTGCTTAAGTGACTGACAGTGGTGGACAGTAGGAGGGGTGCTTAAGTGGCTGACAATGGTGGACAGTAGAAGGGGTGCTTAAGTGGCTGACAGTGGTGGGCAGTAGGGGTGCTTAAGTGGCTGACAGTGGTGGATAGTAGAAGGGGTGCTTAAGTGGTAGACAGTGGTGGACAGTAGAAGGAGTGCTTAAGTGGTAGACAGTGGTGGACAGTAGAAGGGGTGCTTAAGTGGTAGACAGTGGTGGACAGTAGGAAGGGTGCTTAAGTGGTAGACAGTGGTGGACAGTAGAAGGAATGCTTAAGTGGTAGACAGTGGTGGACAGTAGAAGGAATGCTTAAGTGGTAGACAGTGGTGGACAGTAGAAGGAATGCTTAAGTGGTAGACAGTGGTGGACAGTAGAAGGGGTGCTTAAGTGGATGACAGTGGTGGACAGTAGTAGGTGTGCTTAAGTGGTAGACAGTGGTGGACAGTAGAAGGGGTGCTTAAGTGACTGACAGTGGTGGACAGTGGAGGGGTGCTTAAGTGGCTGACAATGGTGGACAGTAGAAGGGTGCTTAAGTGGCTGACCGTGGTGGGCAGTAGGGGTGCTTAAGTGGCTGACAGTGGTGGGCAGTAGGGGTGCTTAAGTGGTAGACAGTGGTGGACAGTAGAAGGAGTGCTTAAGTGGTAGACAGTGGTGGACAGTAGAAGGGGTGCTTAAGTGGTAGACAGTGGTGGACAGTAGAAGGAGTGCTTAAGTGGTAGACAGTGGTGGACAGTAGAAGGAATGCTTAAGTGGTAGACAGTGGTGGACAGTAGAAGGAATGCTTAAGTGGTAGACAGTGGTGGACAGTAGAAGGAATGCTTAAGTGGTAGACAGTGGTGGACAGTAGAAGGGGTGCTTAAGTGGTTGACCGTGGTGGACAGTAGAAGGAGTGCTTAAGTGGTAGACCGTGGTGGACAGTAGAAGGGGTGCTTAAGTGGCTGACAGTGGTGGACAGTAGGAGGGGTGCTTAAGTGGTAGACAGTGGTGGACAGTAGTAGGGGTGCTTAAGTGGTAGACAGTGGTGGGCAGTAGGAGGGGTGCTTAAGTGGTAGACAGTGGTGGACAGTAGAAGGAGTGCTTAAGTGGTAGACAGTGGTGGACAGTAGAAGGAATGCTTAAGTGGTAGACAGTGGTGGACAGTAGAAGGAATGCTTAAGTGGTAGACAGTGGTGGACAGTAGAAGGAGTGCTTAAGTGGTAGACAGTGGTGGACAGTAGAAGGGGTGCTTAAGTGGTAGACAGTGGTGGACAGTAGGAAGGGTGCTTAGGTGGTAGACAGTGGTGGACAGTAGGAAGGGTGCTTAAGTGGTAGACAGTGGTGGACAGTAGAAGGAATGCTTAAGTGGTAGACAGTGGTGGACAGTAGAAGGAGTGCTTAAGTGGTAGACAGTGGTGGACAGTAGAAGGAATGCTTTAGTGGTTTTCTTCGAGTAGGGGGCTCAAAGAATTGAGACTACAACTCTGATTATACTGAGAGAGGATCCCAGTGTAGACCTTGGAAGTGGTCAAGTTGTCCCAGTAGTGAGACATAGCCTCCTGGACAGTGTCTCAGTGGGAGATGGTTTGGAGGTCAGAGGAATGAGAATCACCAAATAGAGGAAAGTGTGATATTGGTGCAGACTTCTATGAAGCAACACAGGCCTGACGGGGGGCTGCTCTGATAAGAAAGGAGACCTCAGAGAGACTCTGTACTGTGCAACATTGTGAGATTTCTCTCAACATTGTATTCCACAAACAGTCGGGCAACCGTGGCATCTAGTGTGAATATAATCCTAACCTTATATAGGAGCTACATTTATGAATACACTGGTGCTTGAAAGTTTGTGACCCTCTTCAGAATTTTCTAAATTTTTGCATAATTTGAACTATTTTGAACTACAACTTAAGTCCTAAAAGTAATTAAAAATCCAAATCAAACTAAAACCTGCAATTCTGGAGTTTGGAATTTTTTTCAGCTACAATGTTCAGCATACAGGAAAAATTGATGTTATAATTTAATAGATTGGACTTTCATGGATGCGGTGACACCAATTATGTGTCACTTTTTACATTTTTTACATCTTTTAGTTGTACAATGGCAAAAATGGGGATGATTTCAACTTCTACTATTTTTTATTAATTTTTATCATTTTGAAACTTTTTTTAACTACATTTAGTCCCCCGAGGTTACTAGGGGGCTCGATCCCTTGTACACCTTCCTGCATGTGGCAGGAAGTAACAGAAACGCAAGCATGGCGGCTATGGGAGCCTTCATAAGGCTTCCAGCTGCTATAGAAATGAATTGGCTCCCCGCGATCTTACTGCGGTGGTGCAAATCAAATGAGGAACGTGCACAGCACCATTTCTCATTCATTTGGTCACCTCAGCTCCGTCACCTGCAGTTAGCAGCTAGCACCCACCTCCTGCATAGTGGACTGAGTAAGCCCGCTACCTAAGCCCTTACCGACAATAGCATGTACCCATAAGTCCATTATCGTTAAGCAGTTAAAAGACCTCTCTGTTTTTTTTCCTTTAGTTCATTAGAAATTGCTCCTAGATGCACATTAGTAAAAAAATTATTTTTTTTTACCTGCAATTGTATACAGGATTTCTCACTGCTGCCGCTGGGTCATGTGACCTGCACTCTGAGCTGCTGAAACACTTAACATCAGGGGCGTAACTACCGGGGTAGCAGGGGTAGCAGTTGCTACGGGGCCCCTGCGCTTAGGGGGACCCCGGGGCCCCTGCGTTGAGGGGGGCCCCGGGGCCCCTGCGCTTAGGGGGGCCCGGCGCAGCTGCTACCGTGTCCGCTTCCCCGGTAATGCCGCTCCTGGGCCCGCCGGCAGTGAACTTAACAGTTCACTGCGGCAAGCGGGGAGCTGCGGGGCCCGTCGCATACTCCCTCTGAAAGCTCGGGCCGGAGGGCCCGAGCGTTCAGAGGCAGTGCTGGCTGGAGCTAGCAGTACGGAGCGCCGATCGCTCCACTCTGCTACTTCCCCCTGCCGGAGCTCTGTGGTCACGTGGGCGCGCGCGGTGACGTCACATCACCGCGCTGAGCGCAGAGGCTGCAGGGAGAGCAGCAGAGGGGGAGCGTGGACCGAGGTGAGTAAACTATTTATTATTTTACCTACCCCATATGCCTGCCTTTACCTCCCCATAGGCCTGCCTATACCTCCCCCATATGCCTGCCTATACCCCATATGCCTGCCTATACCCCCATATGCCTGCCTATACCCCCATATGCCTGCCTATACCTCCCCCATATGCCTGCCTATACCTCCCCCATATGCCTGCCTATACCTCCCCCATATGCCTGCCTATACCTCCCCCATATGCCTGCCTATACCTCCCCAATATGCCTGCCTATACCCCCCATATGCCTGCCTATACCTCCTCATATGCCTGCCTATACCCCCCCATATGCCTGCCTATACCCCCTCATATGCCTGCCTATACCCCCCATATGCCTGCCTATACCCCCATATGCCTGCCTATACCCCCATATGCCTGCCTATACCCCCCCATATGCCTGCCTATACCACCATATGCCTGCCTATACCCCCATATGCCTGCCTATACCACCATATGCCTGCCTATACCCCCATATGCCTGCCTATACCCCCCATATGCCTGCCTATACCCCTCATATGCCTACCTATACCCCTCATATGCCTACCTATACCCCATATGCCTGCCTATACCCCCATATGCCTGCTATACCCACATATGCCTGCCTATACCTCCCCCATATGCCTGCCTATACCCCCATATGCCTGCCTATACCCCCCACATGCAGGCATATGGGGTAGGTAAAATAATAAATAGTTTACTCACCTCGGTCCAGGCTCCCCCGATGCGCCGCTCGCTCCTGTCCACTGCTCTCCCTGCAGCCTCTGCGCTCAGCTCGGTGATGTGACGTCACCGCGCGCGCCCACGTGACCACAGAGCGCCGGCAGGGGGAAGTAGCAGAGCGGAGCGATCGGCGCTCCGTACTGCTAGCTCCAGCCAGCGCTGCCTCTGAACGCTCGGGCCGGGGGGGCCCGGGCGTTCAGAGGGAGTATGCGCCGGGCTCTGCAGCTCCCCGTCTGCCACAGTGAACTGTTAAGTTCACTGCCGGTGGGCCCAGGAGCGGGATTACCGGGGTAGCGGGCGCAGTAGCAGCTGCCCCGGGGCCCCCCTAAGCGCAGGGGCCCCGTAGCAACTGCTACCCCTGCTACCCCGGTAGTCATGTGACCTAACAGACTGTTGCATCAGCCATAAATCCTGTATGCAGCTGCAGGTAAGCAAAGATACTGGCATTACTGTGCAGCTAAAAGCAATTTATAAGGAACAAAGGGGAAAAAAATACTTGAGAGGTTCTTTAAACCTAAAGCTGGTCCTACACGGAAACGGAAAACTGCAACTAAATGCAGGTAAAATAATGGTGTATCGAATTTTCGGAACATTTTCCTGCAACCAGGGGCGTAGCTACAGGGGGTGCAGCGGTAGCAGTCGCTACCGGGCCCAGCAGCTTGAGGGGGCCCAAATGCCCTCCTGCCACATAAGAAGATACCAGCATTGTAAATGGTGCATGGTAACTGGGGGGCCCCATTTCACTTTTCGCACCCGGGCCCAAGAGCTTGAAGTTACGCCTCTGCCTGCAACGTTTCTGTGTTTCCAGTAAGGAACAACTGCAATTGCATTAAGAGTTTCACCACATAGCATCAGTGCTGTATTCTGGAAGAAAGAATATTTTTCTGTATCAGATTGTTACACTGTCTAGAAAAGACTTCGGCAAGCTCCATACAGACTCTGAACCAGCAGGGAGACACCAGAGATGTGAGCTCAGAATAACAAATTACCAACAGCACAATGTATGATGGAAGCCTAACACATGAAGAAGTCAAGATAAGTGGTGCAATGAGGGAATGACCCAGATGCAGAGTAAAGCACAACTTACGTCGAGATATCTGGGATCTGGATCTTCTCCGATATTATGGACGCCATCTTTTGGAAACTTGCTACTTGTAAGCCCTCAGGATTCTTAGTGATATCAGTGTCAGGGAAAGAAGATTCAAGATGGAAAAAAATGTTAGAAGTTATGTTACAAAAAGAGTTAAAAGTGTTAAAAAAACTGTAAAACGTAAAATAGGTGGGAATCATCCTTAGGGTACGTTCACACAGCATATTGTGGTGCACATACTTCTAAGGGCTTGAAAGCTGGCTCCCATTGACATTCACTTTCTCTGGCGCATAAGTCTGGCTATCAATGTGAGCTAGCAGAGTATTTGTCAGGCTTCCAGTGTGAGAGACGCTTTTATCTTTGATGTAAATACACAGCTATGTGCTCTGCAGACCTGTCAGGATGGTACAAGACATCTGTCATAGGAAAAGGTAGAACCATATAAAACTTGAAAGTCTTTAATTATCTTCATTTAAAAGCACAGACATTAACCCGTTCAAAAGAGTATGCCAGAGCAAGATAGCATTTAGAAGGCAGAATACTCAAGGTTAGTTGCGGCCGCCCGTGCCGTTCAAACATAAGTTCATAGGTACGCTCCCAACAGGTGAGCCGGAGACGCCGACATCCAGAGCGGAACTGGACGCACAGCCGTGTGACGTTTCGGGGAATACTCCTCCCCTTCCTCAAGCTCAATGCTATCTTGCTCTGACATACTGTTTTGGACGGGTTAATGTCTGTGCTTTTAAATGAAGATAATTAAAGACTTTCATGTTTTATATGGTTCTACCTTTTCCTATGACAGTATTTAAACATGGGTTATGGAGACCTCACGTCATTGAACCTTGTTGCAGAATCCCAGGTGTAAGAACATAATAAGTTTGGCCAATTGTGTATTTAGTGGTACAAGACATCTGTCTGGTCTAAAGGTTTAAAGTAGGAAAATAACATGTATAAAAAAGCTGGGTGGCAACTCGAAGGAGCTGAGACTTTGGACATATGGACAGAAGAACATGGCTGAATCACCTATGTTCACTTAGATTTTTTTTTCTTAATTATAAGCTTTATGTGATCTCGGGTACAATATAGTAAAGTCCAGTCTCATAGTCAAAGGTCATCTGAGCAACAGAGTAGATGACAAACAAAAATAGTGCAAAGTCAAATATTGAGTCAAAAAATCAGAAGACAGAACATCCCTAATGAGATAGAAAATCATCACTTAAAGGGGGCCTTCATTTTGGGCAATCCCTACTCGTTAAAAGCAGATCCCAATGTCCTCCCTCCTACCCCCCACATCCTCTTGTCTGGACCCTGAGAGATCAGCTGTACGCTGTGGAGAAATTTGGCAGCAAGTATTTGATTTCCCTGCAGCGCCTCCACAGGGGAAATGAAGTATTACACGGCGTATTTCCAGTCTGTATTTCGGGGTATAATTGTGCTACAATACGCCCGAAGTACGCCCTGCAAATACGGGATTTCATAGCTCTCATTGAGAGCTTTGATTACCTGCCGTTTTCCCCTGCGTACAAAGTATTCCGGGGGAAAGAATTGACATCTCAATTCTCCGTGCACTTACGCAATGGCAGCCCGTACAGATTGTTTAAGAAGTGCGCGCACCGTAATACTCCATGTGAACATACCCTTACACAATGTATAGATTAAAATGAAGGGCATGTCAATGTACTACAGGAAAGGGTGGGCCCTCTAAACTGAGGGGCACTCCTTCTGGCCCCTCTCGACTGAGAACAGGAGATGAGGATCTTGGACAGAAGAACCCCTCTCTGTTCCTTAATAGGTTATAAGCGTATAGCTCTAGCTATAGAGAATGTGTCATAGAGACATATATCTTCATTGGTGCAGTCCAGGTTCTTAGACCCCCCACCAATGACAAGGATAGGACCCCTTT
>JAODAL010017169.1:0-20000 GCA_025379985.1 Phyllomedusa bahiana | reverse complement strand
ATAGTTAGATGGAAGCAGGGGCGTAACTACCGGGGAAGCAGGGGTAGCAGTTGCTACGGGGCCTCTGCTACCGCGTCCGCGGGCGGGGAGCTGCGGGGCCCGGCGCATACTCCCTCTGAACACCCGGGCCCTCCGGCCCGAGCGTTCAGAGACAGCGCTGGCCGGAGATAGCAGAGCGGAGCGACACTCGCTCCGCCCTGCTACTTCCCCTGCCGGCGCTCTGTGATCACGTGGGCGCACGCAGTGACGTCACATCACCGCGCCGCCCGTGCTGAGCACAGAGGCCGGAGCGTGGCGCATCGGGGGAGCGTGGACCGAGGTGAGTAAGGGATTTCTTATTTTACCTGCACCCAGCCTGCCTGCCTATACAGCTCCCTATATGCCTGCCTGCCTATACAGCCCCCTATATGCCTGCCTGCCTATACAGCCCCCTATATGCCTGCCTGCCTATACAGCCCCTAAAAGCCTGCCTGCCTATACAGCCCCCTATATACCTGCCTGCCTAAACAGCCCCCTATATGCCTCCCCCTGCTATACAGCCCCTTATCGCCTGCCTATACAGCCCCCTATATGCCTGCCTATACACCCCCCCTATATGCCTGCCTGCCTATACAGCCCCCTATATGCCTCCCCTGCCTATACAGCCCTTATATGCCTGCCTATACACCCCCCTATATGCCTCTGCCTATACAGCCCCTATATGCCTGCCTGCCTATACAGCCCCCAATATGCCTGCCTATACAGCCCCCTATATGCCTGCCTGCCTAAAAAGCCCCCTATCTGCCTGCTCCCGCCTATACAGCCCCCTATATGCCTGCCTGCCTGTCTATACAGCCCCCTATATGCCTGCCTGCCTGCCTATACAGCCCCCTATATGCCTGCCTGCCTAAACAGCCCCCTAAACTGCCTGCCTGCCTAAACAGCCACTAGATGCCTGCCTGCCATACAGCCCCCTATATTCCTGCCTGCCTATACAGCCCCCTAATGCCTGCCTGCCTAAACAGCCCCCTAGATGTCTGCCTGCCCTTTACAGCCCCCTATACCTGCCTGCCTATACAGCCCCCTATATGCCTGCCTGCCTATACAGCCCCCTATATGCCTGCCTATACAGCCCCCTATGCCTGCCTGCCTATACAGCCCCCTAGCCTGCCTGCCTGCCTAAAACCCCCCTATATGCCTGCCTGCCTATACAGCCCCCTATATGCCTGCCTGCCTATACAGCCCCCTATATTCCTGCCTGCCTATACAGCCCTCTATATGCCTGCCTGCCTATACAGCCCCCTATATGCCTGCCTGCCTATACAGCCCCTTATATGCCTGCCTGCCTATACAGCCCCCTATATGCCTGCCTGCCTATACAGCCCCCTATATGCCTGCCTATACAGCCCCCTATATGCCTGCCTGCCTATACAGCCCCCTATATGCCTGCCTGCCTGCCTGCCTATACAGCCCCCTATATGCCTGCCTGCCTATACAGCCCCCTATATGCCTGCCTGCCTATACAGCCCCCTATATTCCTGCCTCCATTTACTCCCCCCTATACAGCCCCCTATATCCCCTGCCTGCCTATACAGCCCCCTAAAATGCCTGCCTCCTATACAGCCCCCTATATGCCTGCCAATACAGCCCCCTATATGCCTGCCTGCCTATACAGCCCCCTATATGCCTGCCTGCCTGCCTGCCTAACACCCCCATATGCCTGCCTGCCTATCAGCCCCCTATATGCCTGCCTGCCTATACAGCCCCCTATATTCCCTGCTGCCTATACAGCCCTCTATATCCCCTGCCTGCCTATACAGGCCCCCTATATGCCTGCCTGCCTATACAGCCCCTTAAAATGCCTGCCTGCCTATACGCCCCCTATATCCTGCCTGCCTATACAGCCCCCTATATGCCTGCCTATACAGCCCCCTATATGCCTGCCTGCCTATACAGCCCCCTAGATGCCTGCCTGCCTGCCTGCCTATACAGCCCCCTATATGCCTGCCTGCCTGCCTATACAGCCCCCTATATGCCTGCCTGCCTATACAGCCCCCTATATTCCTGCCTGCCTATACAGCCCCCTATATACCTGCCTGCCTATACAGCCCCCTATATGCCTGCCTGCCTATACAGCCCCTTATATGCCTGCCTATACAGCCCCCTATATGCCTGCCTGCCTATACAGCCCCCTATATGCCTGCCTGCCTGCCTATACAGCCCACTATAGGCCTGCCTATACAGCCCCCTATATGCCTGCCTGCCTAAAACACCCTCGTATATGCCTGCCTGCCTGATAAAACAGCCCCCTATATGCCTGTCTGCCTATACAGCCCCCTATATGCCTGCCTGCCTATACAGCCCCTATATGCCTGCCTGCCTGCCTATAAAGCCCCCTATATGCCTGCCTGCCTATACAGCTCCTTATATGCCTGCCTGCCTATACAGCCCCCTATATGCCTGCCTGCCTATACAGCCCCCTATATGCCTGCCTGCCTCTACAGCTCGTTAAAATCCTGCCTGCCTATACAGCCCCCTATATGCCTGCCTGCCTGCCTATACACCCCCCTATATGCCTGCCGGCCTATACAGCCCCTATATGCCTGCCTGCCTATACGGCCCCCTATATCTTCCTGCCTGCCTATACAGCCCCCTATAGCCGCCTGCCTATACACCCCCTATATGCCTGCCTATACAGCCCCCTATATTCCTGCCTGCCTATACAGCCCCTATATGCCTGCCTGACTGCCTATACAGCCCTCTAATCCTGCCTGCCTGCCCTATACACCCCCCTTTAATGCCGCCTGCCTATACAGCGCGCTATATGCCTGCCTGCCTATACATACACCTATATTCCTGCCTGCCTGCCTATACAGCCCCCTATATGCCCGCCTGCCTGTACAGCCCCCTATATGCCCGCCTGCCTGTACAGCCCCCTATATGCCCGCCTGCCTGTACAGCCCCCTATATGCCTGCCTGCCTATATAGCCCCCTATATGCCTGCCTGCCTATACAGCCCCCTAGATGCCTGCCTGCCTATACCAGCCCCCTATATGCTGCGTCCTATACAGCCCCCTATATGCCTGCCTGCCTATACAGCCCCCTATATGCCTGCCTGCCTAAAACAGCCCCCTATATGCCTGCCTATACAGCCCCCTATATTCCTGCCTGCCTATAAAAGCCCTCTATATGCCTGCCTGCCTATACAGCCCCCTATATGACTGCCTGCCTATACAGCCCCTTATATGCCCTGCCTGCCTATACAGCCCCCTATATGCCTGCCTGCCTATACAGCCCCCTATATGCCTGCCTATACAGCCCCCTATATGCCGCCTGCCTATACAGCCCCCTAAAATGCCTGCCTGCCTATACAGCCCCCTATATCCCTGCCTGCCTATACAGCCCCCTATATGCCTGCCTGCCTATACAGCCCCCTATATTCCTGTCTGCCTATACAGCCCCCTATATACCTGCCTGCCTATACAGCCTCCTATATGCCTGCCTGCCTATACAGCCCCTTATATGCCTGCCTATACAGTCCCCTATATGCCTTCCTGCCTATACAGCCCCTTATATGCCTGCCTGCCTGCCTATACCACCCCCTATAGCCTGCCTGCCTATACAGCCCCCTATCTTACTGCCTGCCTATACCCCCCCTATATGCCTGCCTGCCTATACAGCCCCCTATATGCCTGCCTGACTGCCTATACAGCCCTCTATATGCCTGCCTGCCTGCCAATACAGCAACCTATATGCCTGCCAGCCTATAAAGCCCCCTATATGCCTGCCTGCCGATACAGCTCCTTATATGCCTGCCTGCCTGTACAGCCCCCTATATGCCTGCCTGCCTATACAGCCCCCTATATGCCTGCCTGCCTATACAGCCCCTTATATGCCTGCCCGCCTGCCTATACAGCCCCCTATATGCCTGCCTGCCTATACAGCCCCCTATATGCCTGCCTGCCTAAAAGGCCCCCCAAAAAGCTTGCATGCCTGCCTATACAGCCCCCTATATGCCTGCCTGCCTATACAGCCCCCTATATTCCTGCCTGCCTATACAGCCCCTTATATGCCTGCCTGCCTATACAGCCCCTATATGCCTGCCTGACTGCCTATACAGCCCTCTATATGCCTGCCTGCCTGCCTATACAGCCCCCTTTATGCCGGCCTGCCTATACAGCCCCCTATATGCCTGCCTGCCTATACAGCCTCCTATATGCCTGCCTGCCTATACAGCCCCTATATGCCCGCCTGCCTGTACAGCCCCCTATACCCCCCTGCCTGAAACAGCCCCCTATATCCCGCCTGCCTGTACAGCCCCCGAATATGCCTGCCTGCCTATATAGCCCCCTATATGCCTGCCTGCCTATACAGCCCCCTATATGCCTTCCTGCCTATACAGCCCCCATAGCCTGCCTGCCTATAAAAGCCCCCTATTGCCTGCCTGCCTATACAGCCCCCTATATGCCTCCCCTGCCTATACAGCCCCCTATATGCCTGCCTGCCTATACAGCCCCCTATATGCCTGCCTGCCTATACAGCCCCCTATATGCCCGCCTGCCTGTACAGCCCTCTATATGCCCGCCTGCCTGTACAGCCCCCTATATGCCCGCCGGCCTGTACAGCCCCCTATATGCCTACCTGCCTATATAGCCCCCTATATGCCTGCCTATACAGCCCCCTATATGCCTTCCTGCCTATACAGCCCCCTATATGCCTCCTGCCATAAACAGCCCCCTATATGCCTCCTGCCTGCCTATACAGCCCCTAAAATCCTGCCTGCCTATACAGCCCCCTATATGCCTGCCTGCCTATACAGCCCCCTATATGCCTGCCTGCCTATACATCCCCCTATATGCCTGCCTGCCTATACAGCCCCCTATATGCCTACCTGCCTATATAGCCCCCATATGCCTGCCTATACACCCCCAAATGCCTTCCTGTACACCCCACATGCCTGCCTGTACACCCCCACATGCCTGCCGTATACCCCACACGCCTGCCGTATTCCCCCACATGCCTGCCTGTACACCCCCACATGCCTGCCGTATACCCCCACATGCCTGCCGTATACCCCCACATGCCTGCCGTATACCCCCCCACAAGCCTGCCTGTATACCCCCCACAAGCCTGCCTGTATACCCCCCACAAGCCTGCCTGTATACCCCCACAAGCCTGCCGGTATACCCCCCCCCCCCCACATGCCTGCCGTATACCCCCACCAGCCTGCCGGTCTACTTATATGTGGCCCCTTTAGCTACCTAAACCCTACCTATATGGCCCCTATACCCCACCAACCCCTGTCTACCTGTATGGCTTCCAAATAGCTACCTAAACTTTGCTGCCTATATGGGCACTCTATTGGCTACCTAAACCTTGCCTATTTGGGGCCCCCATATATCCTATGTAAAACCTGCCTGCCTAAAATGGACCCCATATAGCCAGGGGGGCAGGTGCTGGAAAAGTCGGGAAATTCTAAGATATTTGTGTCTAAATCTGCAGGGACAAGTGGTCGGGAGATGTAAACATAAATGGCGGACGGACCGGATGCAGAACAAAGGGGAAAGTCAACGACTCGTCAAGAAACATCACCTGTGAGCCCACAAGATGTAACTGCACTAAATCATTTTATATGTCTACAGATCTGTGTACACTGCTGTCAACCACTATATGGGTCACTGTATGGAGGTAATATACATCTGCAGGGGCTGTGTACACTGATATCAAACCACTATATGGTCATTGTATGGGGGTAATATACAGTCTGCAAGCCTGTGTACACTGGTGCCCTACCACTAAAAGGTCACTGTATGGGGGTAATAAACAGTCTGCAAAGCCCTGTACACTGGTGTCTACCACTATAGGTCACTGTAGGGTGGTAATATACAGTCTGCAAGCCCGTGTACACTGGTGTCTACCACTATATGGTCACTGTATGGGAGTAAATACAGTCTGCAAGCCTGTGAAACACTAGTATATACCACTTTAAATGGTCACTATAATTATATTAATTATTATTAACAGAAATTTGGTCTTTGTGTACTGATCAGTAATAGTGTTATTATTCAGTCACTATGTGGTGGTAATTTGTGGTCATGCTCTGGCGGTATAATCAGGTCCTTATGTAATAGGGTTATTGGTAATGTTGGTCTTAGTATAGTGATTTGATTGGTAGCAGTAGTGGTGAAAATGTATGGTGAGGTATTTGCCCCTTGTAAAATCTACATTATCTAACAGAAATGTCCTGGTACAGGGTCGGGGGTCAGGGAGGGGGCCCATCCAAAAGTTTGCTTTGGGGCCCGGGCTTCTCTAGTTACGCCCCTGGATGGAAGGTCTGATAAGATTATATAGGTGAGATGGCCAGGTGGTCATACAGCCTAAGGGTGCTCTCACACAGCGCCCTATTTTAATGTGTTTTTGTGCGGGAAAGGGCGCGTGTTTAAAATACTGTACATTGCTGCTGTGCAAAAATCGTGATTTTACCGTAATGTACAGCATCAATTGTTTGTGCCGACCTGCACAAAAAACACACATTAACAAATGCATAAAAAACGCACCCGCCTAGATGATACCTATATACACATCACATGAGAGCCCTATATGATACTGACACCCATACAACACATATTATATGATCAGACAGCTCCATATAGTCTGATACCTCCTATGATAGACAGCTCCATATAGTCTGATACCCCCCTATAATATGATAGACAGCTCCATATAGTCTGATACCTCCTATTATATGATAGACAGCTCCATATAGTCTGATACCTCCCATTATATGATAGTATATAACTCTCCGCTCCTCACAGGACCTACTCCTTTGCTCTCCCCTTATCAGCTCCTCACACAACCGTCTCCAAGACTTCTCCCGTGCTTTTCACCCACACTCGGGAACTCACTGCCCCCAACACATCAGACTCTCCTCCACTTTCACCAGCTTCAAAAGCAACCTGAAAACCCATTTCTTCAGGCTTGCCTATAACCTTCACTAACCTGTTGTCACTACACCCTCCACAGACATGTCTGCCCCTCACCTCCTGTCTCTTCCCCCCTCCTTGTAGATTGTAAGCCCTCGCGGGCAGGGTCCTCTCTCCCTCTGTCGTCCCAAAATTGTCATTATCCCTTATAAACTGTACCTCGGTTTGACTTATGTAATGTATGTAACCCCCTCGAATGTACAGCGCCCTGGAATCAATGGCGCTTTAAAAATAAATAATAATAATTATAAAATAATAATATAGTCTCATACCTCCCGTTATATGATAGGCAGCTCCATATAGTCTGATACCTCCCATTATACGATAGACAGCTCCATATAGTCTGATACCTCCTATTATATGACAGTAACACACAGCTTCTTATAGTCTGATACCTATAACATGTTCCCCTGCCTTCCCCCATCCTCCCACCATTCCTAATACCTCTCACTCCACTTCACCTGCCTCCAGCCCCCACTCACGTTTCTCCTGCCTCCAGCCCCCACTCACGTTTCCCCTGCCTCCAGCCCCCACTCACATTTCACCCACCTCCACTGCCCACTCACGTTTCCCCTGCCTCCAGCCCCCACTCACGTTTCACCTGCCTCCACTGCCCACTCACGTTTCACCTGCCTCCCGCCCCCACTCACGTTTCACCTGCCTCCAGTCCACACTCCCTTTTCTCCTGCCTCCAGCCCCCTCTCACGTTTCACCCGCCTCCACTGCCCACTCACGTTTCACCTGCCTCCACCCCCACTCACGTTTCCCCTGCCTCCAGCCCCCACTCACGGTTTCACCCGCCTCCACTGCCCCCTCACGTTTCACCTGCCTCAGCCCCCCACCTCACGTTTCCCCTGCCTCCAGCCCCCACTCACGTTTCCCCTGCCTCCACTGCCCACTCACGTTTCCCCTGCCTCCACTGCCCACTCAAGATTCCCCTGCCTCCACGCCCCACTCACGTTCCCCGCCCTCCACTGCCCCCTCACGTTCATCACCCCCTCCACTCCCCACTCACTTTTCCCCTGCCTCCAGCCCCCACTCACGTTTCCCCTGCCTCCAGCCCCCACTCATTTTTCCCCTGCCTCCAGCCCCCCAACTCACATGTCACCCGCCTCCACTACCCACTCACGTTTCACCTGCCTCCAGCCCCCCTCACGTTTCCCCTGCCTCCACTGCCCACTCACGTTTCCCCTGCCTCCACTACCCACTCACGTTTCACCTGCCCCCCACTACCCACTCACGTTTCACCTGCCTCCAGCCCCCACTCACATGTCACCTGCCTCCACTACCCACTCACGTTTCACCTGCCTCCACTGCCCCCCCACGTTTCACCTGCCTCCAGCCCCCCTCTTCTCCCCCCTCCGTATCACTTACCTGTCCTGAAGAGCGGGAGGCCTCGGTCTTCTTCTCTTCGGCGCCGTCCGTGCGCTGCTGAGTGGGAGGGGCGCGCTGCGCCTCTCTCTCTCTCCCCGGCCGGCGGCAGCTTCCGCTCTTCAGTGGCGGGCGCGTGCTGTTAGGGAGAGGAGGAGGGGCAGCGCAGCCCGATCCTTCCCGGCAGCACACCGCGCCACTGAGGAGACAGGCAGCATCAGCGCAACTTGCTGATGCTGCCTGTCTGTCATTACAATAGAGCGCCGGAAGGGAGAAGCAGTATGTCCCTACCGGCGCTCCGTTGTCCGCTGCCGCTCTGCAAAAAAAAAAAACGTCATCCTGCTGCTGCCACCAATGATAAAGTCACTAGCGGCCGCAACCTCCGAACCCCCACCACCACCACCATCACTGCTCCGACCACTGGGGGCGGGCGGGTGTCCGGAGGAAAATAGAAAAAAAATAATAAACTCCTGCTGCAGTGCCGCCCCCTAACAGGCGCCGCCCTAGGCATGTGCCCACAGGTGCCTAGTGGGAAATACGGCCCTGCCTTTACTCCTCATGTACAAACTGCTGACATATCCCAGGCCAGAGGATGGCGCACTACAGGGCTGCATTGTTTTTACCTGTATGGTCTGCTTGGCGATGTAGTCCTTCCTCTGGGTCATTTTTCGGTTAATCTCGGGTCACTCCGAAAATTTATCGGGTTTCCGGAAAAAATTTTTCCATTTTTGATGTCGGGCATTCCCCGGCCCAAAACACCCTGGCACCCACCATCCTCCTTCACCCCCGAGGGCAGGAACGGGGGGCCGAAACCGGGAACCTGCGATGAACACCTTCCACTTATCTGGGCCTCTTATAATGCTATATTTTCAGTTAAAAGATCTTGGCTATTAGACCCCATTCATTTTCAGCCCCCATTGTAGCATCTGTCAGGATACCGGAAAAATGTATCCCGGCAGATACCTCGGAGGGGCCACGATGGGGCCATTGACTTCTATAGGGCAACTGGAGTTTTAATTGGAATATATTTACCCTATTTAGTGAACGGTCTCTGCACCGGACACAAAAGTGTGGCCGACCAAACAAAGTCCTAATTAGATTACATTTGCCATAGAATCCAATGGGGGTCCTTGAGGGGATCGGGGGGGAAAATTTGTACAATTTCCCCGATGGGGGAAATTTGGAATAGGGCCGAAAATGGAATGGAAATGGGGTCCGAGGGCTGCATAGAAAACGGAGCACCAAGAACTAAGCAGGAACCCTGCACAGACTGAGTGATGTCCCCTAATGCTGGGACTGTTCACACGACGTAAATACGGTAAAATCAAATTTAAAAATACACCCTCATTTACTGCTGTAAAAGATTTTTACATTAATTTCACTTTTTTTTGGGCCCTTATGTTCGAGCAATAAGAACTAATAGGCAGAACGCCTCATTGGGAAAAATGCGCGGCCATCGGGTACTTTCAACACCTACTGAAGACATTGGGGGGCCGTACCTGTTTATCATTTATTTATTATTAATTATTTTAGAACACCATTCATTAAGGGGCTCGGATACATAATATAAGACAAATACAATAAAAGATAATACAGAGGGAAAGAGGATCCTGACCGCGGGAGCTTACAATTTACAAGAGAGGAGGAAGGAGACAGAAGGTGAGGGACGGAGATGTGTGAATTATGGCGTAGGGGCAGCAGGGTTATTGGAGGTTATAGGCTCCTGAACAGATGTGTTTTCAGGTTGCTTATGAAACTAGTAAAGGCGCAGGAGAGTGATGAGTTGGGGCAGTGAGTTCCAGAGTGTGGGGGAAGCACGGGAGAAGTCTTGGAGGCGGTTGTGGGAGGAGCTGATAAGGGGAGAGCAGAGGAGAAGGTCCTGTGAGGAGCAGAGAGTGCGTGAGGGGAGGTATCTGGAAATTAGGGCAGAGATGTAGGGAGGGGAGAGGTTACGGAAAGTAATTGTGGGTCATATTAGTAACGTGAACTGAATTCGCTGGGCAATGTGTCACCAATGAAGGGATTGGCAGAGGGGAGAGGCAGAGGAGTAGCGAGGAGAGAGGTGGATAAGACGGGCAGCAGAGTTGAGGATGGATTAAAGGGAAGCCTGGAGCCATTGACTGTGATAGATACATCAGATGAAGAGGTGGAATGGGATGGGGGAAAAATGATGAATTTCATTTTCTCCATATTGAGTTAGAAGAAGGAGGATATGGACGATATACATCCGGGCCAGAGATGTACAGTATCTCACAAAAGTTAGTACACCTCTATTTTTATAAATATTGTATTATATCTTTTCAGACAACACTGAAGATCTGACACTAATACAATGTAAAGTAGTCAGTGTACAGCTTGTAAATTTGTTGTGCCCTGGTTATAACTCAACACGCAACCATCAATGTCTAAACCGCTGGCAACAAAAGTGAAAGACATACCCCTAGAGAAAATGGCTAATAGTGCCCAAAGTGACATGTATAATGTGTAGCCCCATTATTTTCTCAGCACACTGCCTTAACTCTCTTAGGGCATGGAGGTCACTAGAGCTTCACAAGGTTGCAGCCACTGGAAACTCTTCCCTCCTCCAAGACGACATCACGGAGCTGGTGTGAATGTTATAGACCTTGTGCACCGCCACCTGTCCTTTGAGACTGCCCCACAGATGCTCCATAGGGTTTAGGTCTGGGACATGCTTGGGCAGTCCAGCACCTTTACCCTCATTTTCTTTAGGCAGTGGTCATCTTGGAGGTGTTTGGGGTCATTATGATAGAATACTGTCCTGCGGCCAAGAAGGGAGGGGATCATGCTCTGCTTCAGGATGTCATAGTACATGTCAGCATTCTTGGTTCCCACAATGAACTGTAGCTCCCCACAGCCGGCAGCACTCATGCAGCCCCAAACTATGACTGCAGGCAAGACACACTTGAACCAAAGACACCATCTGAACCAGATAAGTTTATCAGGTTTCATCAGACCACAGAGTGTGGTTTCAGTAATCCATGTCCTTAGTCTGCTTGTCTTCAGCAAACTGTTTTGCGGGCGTTCTTGTGCATCATCTTTAGAAGAGGCTTATTTCTGGGACGACAGCCATGCAGACCAATTTGAGGCAGTGTGCAGTGTATGGTCTTAGCACTGACAGATTGACTCCCACCCCTGCAGCACACATCTCTGGATATGACACTGAGCACATGCACTCAGCTTCTTTGGTCGACCATGACAAGGTCTGTTCTGAGAGGAACCTGTCTTGTTCACCTGCTGTATAGTCTTGACCACCGTGCTGCAGCTCAGTGTCAGGGTGTTGGTATCTTCTTATAGCCTCGGCCATCTTTATGCAACAATTATTTTTCTCAGACCCTCAGACAGTTCTTTGCCATGAGGCGCCATGTTTTGAACTTCCCAGTGACGCAGAATGATAGAGTTTGAAAGCGATAACACCCAAATTAACACACTGCTCCCCAAATCCCGGCCTGAGGATCTTTGTAAACACTTCTAAGAGTTACCATGTGGAAGGGAAAATGGCACAAGGACACAATTTGTCCATTTCACTTAGGGGTGTACCTACATTTGTGTCACTTAGGGTTGAACTCATTTTATTATTTTACTTTTGATGCAGGAGGTTTTAGATGTTGATGGCTGTGTATTGAGTTATTTTGAGGGCGCACCAAATTTAAAGTTATACAAGCTGCACACTGACTACTTTACATTGTATCAAAATGTCAGATCTTCAGTGTTGTCCCATGAAAATATAGAATACAATATTTACTAAAATGTGAGGGGTGTACTTTATGACACTGTTATTATTAGCACTACAGTATATGACAATATTATTATTGACCACTAGATGGCACTATTATTATTAGCACTATATGACACTGTTATTATTGAGAACTATATGACACTGTTATTATTAGCACTATATGACACTATTATAATTAGTACTTTATGACACTGTTATTATTGGCACTATATGACACTAATTATTAGCACTATATAACACTATTATTATTGAGCACTATATAACACTATTATTGGCGCTATATGACATTATTATTAGCTCTATATGACACTAATATTAGAACTATATGACACTATTATTATTATTGAACATTATATGACCCAGTTTAAAAATGTTAAATTACAAATTAATATAATTACAATACGACACTGTTGTTATTATTAGCACTATATAACACTTGTAATTGAGTACTATATGACACTTATTATTAGCACTATATGACACTGTTATTTGTAGCACTGTATGACACTATTATTATTGAACACTATATGACACTCTTATTATTAGCACTATAAGACAGTTTTGATATTAGGCAAAGTGAGAGGGGAACCCAAATAAAACTGCTCTTATGGGCCACAAAATTTCAGGTTTCAACCATAATTCTTGAGATCAGCTTTTAGAAACTACATTGTAACACAGTGTATTTCAGGCTTTTACTGGCCTAAAGGCTAACAGGGGTAACCCCAATGGGCCTCTGGGCGTGGCAGGCCAGGGACTGCTTTCTTAAAGGTAGAGAAAGAGAGAAAGAAAGTAAGAGGCATGTGCAGAAGGTGTAGGGTGGGCTCCAAGAATCAGCTCCACTGGTGGCCCCAAGAATTAACTTCACTGATGGACCCAAGAATCAGCTCCACTGGTGGCCCCAAGAATTAACTTCACTGGTGGACCCAAGAATCATCTCCACTGGTGTACCCAAAATCAGCACCACTGGAGGCCCCAAGAATCACATCCACTGGTAGGCCCCCAAGAATCAACTTCACTGGTGGCCCAAGAATCAACGGTCCACGTGTGTGCCCCAAGAATCATCTCCACTGGTGGGGCCCAAGAACCTCACCACTGGGGGCATTAGGAAATCGCCTGCACTGGTGCCCCAAAGAATCTAACCTTCACTGGTGGACCCAGAAACACTCCAAACGTTGGGCCCCAAGAATCAGCCACACACTGGTGGCCCCACGAATCATGCTCCCACATGTGGTTCCCAATAATCAACTCCATGTGGCCCCAAGAAATAACTTCACTGGTGGGCCCCAAGAAACAACACCACTGTGGGCCTCAAGAATCGCTCCACTGGTGCCCCATGAATCAACTCCACTGGAGTGCCCCAAGAATCATCTCCACTGAGGGCCTACAAGAATCAACTCCACTGGTAGGCCCCAAGAATTCATCTCCACTGGTGTGGCCCCAAGAATCACCACCACTGAGGGCGGGCCCCAAGAAACTTATCCACTGGTGGGCCCCAAGAATCAACTCCACCATGGTGGGCCCCAGGAATACCGTTCGACACCTGTGTCCCAAGAATCACTCCTCCCAGGTGGGCCCCCATAAACATCGTCCCCTGGTGGGCACCAAGAATCATCACCACTGGTGGGCCCAAGAATCATCTCCACTGAAATGGCCTCAAGACTCAACTCCACTGGTGTGGGCCCAAGAATCATCTCTACTGGTGGGGGTGGGCCCCAAAATACACCTTGCACAGGTTGGGCCCCCAAGAATCAACTCCGCTGGTGGGAACCAAGAATCAACTCTCCTGGTGGGCGTCAGGTACCCCAGTTCAACACGAAATATGTTATAAAGTGTGAGTGCAAAAATTATTTTTGCATAAACTTATTACTAGAACCTATAGAATCCCCTTAAAAAGTTAAAGTAACAAAAGGGGGGAAAGAAGATCTATTTAGTGAAAGGAATGCACAGATAGAAGATATCAGACCTGTAAGGGGAAGGTGACTCAAGCGCATGATCACATAACACATATAAATGATACAATATATTTTGGCTTAGAACTTACGATGGACTTTGTGCGTCACCGATAGAAGATATGGTTGCCCATAGTAGACAACACAGCAGAGCAGTTATCCCCATGGTGCCAACCCGGGACTGAGGCAGACAGGAGAGCAGCCAAATATTTAAACAAGGGAGGACGGGCTATGATAAGAGAAGATGAGCAGATTTAAGGAGGAAGTGAATAGAAAAAGAGGGAACGGAGGCACACCTATGAAATGTAGAACATGCTGAATCTCCAGATTGATGCCACAGATGGGGCATGCCATCTACATATGGGCCTCATGAGCTTTGTTTTTCTATCTAGATTTTACAGATGTTCCATAAAATGGAAATCAGTAATTTAACCCGTGAAGTCTATGATGGTCAGAGTATGACACACAGGGCACCGGAGCAGAACATCAGCCATAGGGTTTATGAGTGCCCTGGGGCATGATGATCAATGGCTGTGCTTCAAAACATAACTTGTAAGATGGTCCACCACGTCGATCACATCAACCACATCCACCATGTAGGGTTAGCAGGGGTGCATGAAACCTCGCTCCGGGGCCCAACACATGGGGTTAGAGGGGTGCAGTGACACCCCTCCCCGGGGGGCCCCATACACATTAGGGTTTACAAGGGTGCAGGACTCCGTCTGCCCCGGGCCCATACACAGAGGGTTAGAGAGGTGCATGACATCCGCTCCCGGGGCCCCAAACCCAAAAGGGGGTAGCAGAGGGCAGGGAATCCGTCGCCCCGGGGCTCCAACACAGTGGGGTTAGCAGAGTGAGTGACACCGCGCTCCGGTGCCCCAAAACCAATGGTTAGCAGAGGTGCAGGACACCGTCTCCCCGGGGGCCCCCAACACATGGGGTTAGCAAGGTGCAGTGACATCCGTCTCCCCGGGGGCCCCATACACAGAAAGGGTATTAAGCAGAGGTTGCAGGGGACACCCGTCTGCTCCGGGCCCCAACACGTAGGGTTAGCAGATGCAGTGACCCGTCTCTCCCCCCCAACACAGTGGGTTTAGCAGAGGTCGTACACCGTCGTTTGGGGCCCCATACACAGTGGGGTTAGCAAGGTGCGGACATCGCGCTCCGGGCCAAAAGGGCTTTGCGGGGGTCCCAAAACATCCGGGCTGGGGGCCCTTAAATTTTTTCTGAGTGGGGCTGGGTCACACGGATTTTTTGCGTCTCTTTTGTGAACTGGGATGTATTTTTACAGAGAAAAACCTTTTTATGTAGACGCTCAGGAGAAAAGAAGTGATTACACTCAGTTACAATTAGTGACTACAGAACGTCCCGAAAGTTTGTTCTTTTCCCTTTTTTCCTTTTCCTCTGTCCCAACGCCATGACTTTTTTACCCTCCCCAACTCTTTACTGAAAAAATTTTCAAAACAACCTCTTAACGCCTCACTGTATCAGCTTTTCTCTACAATTTCCTATCTCTATACAAAACCCCCCATCTAAGTGCCTCGAATATAATAATTACCCCTTGTAGGTAAATATTTGCCCCCTATAGCCAGGGAATAGCCCACTGTAGCCAGGTTGTAGCCCCCATTAGCCAAGTACTTGCCCCCTCGAGCCAGGTTGCTGCCCGCTCTAGCCAGGTTATTAGCCCCTCAAGAAAGGGTTACTGCCCTCTTAGCTAGATTAAACTGCCCCCTTTAGGCGGAAAATAGGGGCCCCTGTAGCCAGTAAAAATGCTCCTTGTAGCCCGGTTATTAGCCCCTGTAGCCAGGTTACCGTATGCCCCCCTTAGCCAGAAATATGCCCCCTTAGCGGGTAAGGTCCCCCTTAGCAGTAAATTGCCCCCTACCCAAAAATTCCCCATAGCCACATAATATGCCCCATAGCCAATAATATGCCCCGGTAGCCAGTGATATGCCCCCTGTAGCCGTGATATGCCCCTGTAGCCATGAAATGCCCCCCGGTAGCCATGATAGCCCCCCGTAGCCATGATATGCCCCCCTTAGCCAGTGTAATCCCTGCCCCCCTTTTAGCCAGTGATATGCCCCCTGTTAGCCAGTATATGCCCCCTGTAGCCAGTTATATGCCCCCCTGAGCCAGTGATATGCCCCTTGTAGCCAGTGAAAAGCCCCCCTGTAGCCAGTGATATCCCCCTGTAGCCAGTGATATCCCCCCTCTGTAGCCAGTGCCAATGCCCCTCTGTACCATGATATGCCCCTCGTAGCCAGTGATATGCCCCCCCTGTAGCCAGTATATGCCCCCAAATAGCCAGTGATATGCCCCCGTAGCCAGTGAAAAGCCCCCTTTAGCCAGTGATATGCCCCCTTAGCCAGATATGCCCCCCTGTAGCCAGTGATATCCCCCCCCTGTAGTCAGTGATATGCCCCCTGTAGCCATGATATGCCCCCAGCCAGTGATATGCCCCCTGTAGCCAGTAAAAATGCCCCCCCGTAGCCAGTGATATCCCCCTGTAGCCAGTGATATCCCCCTCGTAGCCAGTGATATGCCCCTGTGCGGTAGCCATTATGCCCCCCTTAGCCAGTAATTTTGCCCCCTTTGGGCCAGTGATATGCCCCCTAACCCAAATAATTCCCCCCTTTAGCCGTGAATGAAATTATGCCCCCTGAAGCCATGATATCCCCCCCTACCTAATAAAAATAAAATAAAAAAAACTTCACCTCAGCACGGTCCGCCTCCGGTCCTGCAGCTTGAAGGGGTTGTAAGCAAGTGATTTCATCACGCTGCTTACTCCGTCTCGCGGGGCCCGGACCTCCTCGGCCGGCAAGAGCTCCGCCTTAGAGGATCCCAGCGTCGCAGGGGAGTGATGAAAGCTTCGCGTCACTCCCCCTGTGACGCTGAAGTGTATGTACGGCGCTTACCGAGTGCTGATACATACAGGGGGGGAATACCGGACGGTAACGATCCGTCCTGCCTCCTCCCCGACTCTGACTGCGCGGTCGCTGTGAAATGGCCTTGTAGTCAGAGATCGGCGGGCGCCACCCGCACCAAGGAGCGCTCCAGGCCCCCACGGAAAGCGGCCTGGAGCCGCCGAGATTCGGGGCACAGGCGGATTCATTCGGGGCTCGTGCCCCGAATGAATCTGCCTGGCGATGCCCCTGTCTGGGGCCCCATACACAGTAGGGTTAGCAGAGGTGCAGTGACATCCGTCTGCCCCGGGGCCCCAATACACATAGGGTAGCAGAGGTGCAGTGACACCGCCCTGCTCCGGGGCCCCATACACAGGAGGATTAGCAGCGGTGCGGGTGACACCCGTCTGCTCCGGGGCCCCAAAAACACAGTAGGGTTAGCAGAGGTGCATGACATCCGTCTGCCCCGGGCCCCATACACTGGGGTTAGCAGAGGGGGCAGTGACATCCTCTGCTTCGGGCCCCATACACAGAAAGGTTAGCAGAGGTGCAGTGACATCCGTCCCGCTCCGGGGCCCCATACACAGTAGGGTTAGCAGAGGTGCAGTGACATCCGTCTGCTCTGGGGCCCCATACACAGTAAGGTTGCAGAGTGCAGTGACATCAGTCTGCTCCGGGCCCCATACACAGTAGGGTTAGCAGAGTGCAGTGACATCCGTCTGCTCCGGGGCCCCATACACAGTAGGGTTAGCAGAGGTGCAGTGACATCCGTCTGCTCCGGGGCCCCATACCCTGTAGGGTTAGCAGAGGTGCAGTGACATCCGTCTGCTCCGGGGCCCCATACACAGTAGGGTTAGCAGAGGTGCAGTGACATCCATCTGCTCTGGCCCCATACACAGTAGGGTTAGCCGAGGTGCAGTGAATCATCTGCTCTAGGGCCCCATACACAGTAGGTTAGCAGAGGTGCAGTGACATCCTCTGCTCCGGGCCCCATACACAGTAGGGTTAGCAGAGAGCATTGACATCTGTGCCCAGGCCATCACATAGGTTAGCAGAGTGAGTGACATCCATCTGCTCCGGGCCCCATACACAGTAGGGTTAGCAGAGGTGCAGTGACATCTATCCGCTCTGGAGCCCATATATAGTATGGTTTGCTGTTGTGTTAGACACACGTTGGTTGCCCCCAAAAGCCAATAATCATCCCTTTTTGCAACTCTGATAATTTGCCCCTTTTACCCATGACAGCAACGAAGGATATGTGTGCAGACAGCCTATCGCACACCTTATGTACCCACCAAGCCAGCGCACCACCCATGACTTCCTTCCGCTGTCAACGTTAAAAGTAGGACGTGGTCATAATAATGTGACTTGACTCTATGTGATCCATAACGGAGTCCAGGTCGTCTTGCAGCAGGTGCAGGAATATGGATCTTGGGCAATAGTTTACAGATTGTTTAGTTCAGCAATAAAGGAATTTCCAGAAAGATAAACATTTGGCTTGTCCTATCGCTTTAATAGCAGCTATGCCAAGTCCAAAGCCCCGCACCCCCGATGTGTACACACTGCGAGCTTACAGGAACTGGTCACGTGACTGACGAGAAATGAAGTATTAAAAGAGAAGGAAAAGAAAGCCAAGTGCATCAAACAGAGCAAACACCAAAACAGCCCTCCCCTCAAACCTCCAGAAATGAGCAGGTCAGCTGCGTAATGGAAGACATAGGGTTCATGCATAAGGCTGTATTTTGGCTCCGTACGAGCTCTCAAATGATGTCAATGGATCCATACTGGGCACCTACATGACTGGTGAAGTTACTTATTACTGAAGTAAACTCACCTATAAGCATTGCTTCTAGCAGTTCCCTTTCTAGTGATTGACTTTCATTGACTATGTAAAGCTGGAGCCGGAAATTCATCTGTCCACCAGTAGATGTCACCAGAGCACTAGGGAATGGGAGTAGGAAAAGGAAGAGCCTGGTAAATTGCGGGGAAGGAGTCAGTCCTAAGGTAGCTGAGAGAGAGAGATGGGGAAGGTAAGGAGGGTGTTGAGGTCTCCTATGAGTATGAGAAGAACAGGCAAATTACTTGCACAAAACCGGGGATCGGCAGTGCCAGGAGCATTCCAAGGACATAAGGAGACAACGTGTTGACGTAGAGGGAGACTCCCATCCCACAGGCTAGGTGTCAAAGAGGAGACATTTATAAGGTCCAGTTCCCAATGATCCCAAGGTGACAGTTTGAGCGTCTGCCTGTAATGATCCTACCTACTATTTTTACTATCCAAGTTCAATAAACCCTATTATAGCCATCACTGACTGTATTGATTGTGCTCCTAGCTCACCGGTATTACACCTACATGATACGAGAGAAGCTCCAAGGTTTGCCACAAATTCTTGAATCAGGGATCCATACATTTTGAGGTCCTTACCTAACAGTTTGTCACCATAGAGATCTCTCTCAAGATGTATTTATACCCAGGACTGTATCTAGAACAAGGTGGTGTCCTCTATGTCTTGAGTAACGAAATTTTCTACATAAACATAGAAAAGGATTCTTTACTGTTAGAGCATTTAGACTGTGGAACTCTCTGCCAGAGGGACTTGTCATAGTGAATACACTAACAGAGTTCAAAAAGGGTCTGGATTCATTTCTGAAGTGTAATAATATAACAGGATATAGTGACCAGGATTCTGGAGAAGGTCCTGGATACATTTCTAGATGTAATAATATAACAAGTTATAGTGACCGAGATTCTGGAGAAGGGTCTGGATACATTTCTAGAAGTAATAATATAAACAAGTTATAGTGACCAGGATTCTGGAGAAGGGTCTGGATACATTTCTAGATGTAATAATAACATTTATAGTGACCAGGATTCTGGAGAAGGGTCTGGATACATTTCTAGATGTAATAATATAACAAGTTTAGTGACCAGATTCTGGAGAAGGGTCTGGATACATTTCTAGATGTAATAAATACATTTATAGTGACCGGGATTCTGGAGAAGGGTCTGATACATTTCTAGATTTTAATAATTAACAAGTTTAGTGACGGGGGTTTT